>JAQFZX010001301.1:0-32276 GCA_034682405.1 Hydroisotoma schaefferi | reverse complement strand
ATTAAAAATGAAAAACAACAAGGCAAATTAGTATGCTTTAAAACACAATCTGAAGTGGAAGTATAGTTTAGGTATCTCTTAACCACAGCAGCAGAGAATGTCCATGGAAGAGGTAAAAAGTCCATAAAACAGCGGGGAGCAGTGTCAGTCAATGCCTGACTTTCCCCACGAGAAACTAATTGACTCCTCTCTAATTCAAGGTGATAGGCCATCTCATGCATTATGAATCTCAATGATTAATGTTGACAGCCCACTAGTTCCAGCTATTTTAATAACTCTGCAAAACGCGAAAGCTTTCTAACAATTTGGGCAACCGTCAACCTCATCTCTCTTCCCTGTAGTGTTTTAGCTGGTTGTGAAAGCTAAATGAATTTGAGGTCGTACTCGACCAGCAGTTTACGAGCTATCTCCCTATAGAAAATGTAGATTTTAATGTCCGTACAAGCTACTGTTTTCATAGAAGTGGAACAGCGTCGGAAGGAAGTAATTAGATCAGTTTTAATCAACAACGCCTCTATCTGTCCTCTACTTTTAGACCTCATCATATTTGTTGACAAGACAAGACTCACTGGTGAACCTACTGCTTTCAAGCATTTATTTTTAGGATAATATTTATTGAGAGCTTAGTTCTCATTCGTGATCGAAAGATAAATCGTATATCTTTTAGAATTGCCTCTTTATGAAACCCATATATTGTTATTCCCTAATATTCCCTGTTGAAAACAGGTAGTAAGATAATTTTGCATAACTAATTTCCAGAAATCCTTTCATGACCTCAAACAGTGAAAGCACAACGCATATTACTTTTGAGTAAGAAGTACTCCAAGTAAAAATGCATGCACGTAGCAAGTCACTTTCTCTACTTTCTCCCTAATGTATTCCCAGAAACAAACGTATTCTAAACCAGTCATCTTACCTAACCTCGCCAACGAACGTCATTCATTATTATTATGGCTCGGACAGACTGAAACAATTACGGTTAACAACCATTGGCTTTGCTCCACTAACTCCATTGCATTTACGTACTTTCTTCCTACTCGAGTCCTCTCTACCTTCTTCCTTTACTATAGTTTCCTTATCCCTCTTTCCGTAATAATAATGAAATGACGATGATGATCATGATACGCCCTCCCCATTACAAATCCCAAGCGAATAGATGACTTAGTGCACTTAGATATTACTGCAACATACTTAGATAGCTGGTCAGGGGCCTTACAATAATCAATCGTCACACTGCAAACTACTTGCTGGTAAAATATATGACAAAAAATAAATAATTGAATATAACTGTGCTGTTACTACTACGACTACTACTCCTATTGCAAACTATAGTACCTAGAAACAACTTTATTGGCTTACTTTCTCTTTACTACAAATTATAACAACGTTTCCTTTGCTTTCTCTTGCGCATCGGCTCAACTTTCTCCAGGAAGAGTATACACACACAAGGGATATGAAACATCCAGAAAGCCTAGGTCTACGGACTAGTAGACTTACACCAGTCTGAATGATCTCCTCACATTGAAAGAAGGATAGGATCGAATCTCTCCGAACCTGAAGATTTCCCTAGTCCAACAAAAACATGAGTCGTATTTCCAACTGTCTCCAGTCTGAGTCTTTATAGCACACCGACCGACCTACTTCCAAGGCAATCAGCCTAGATAAAAAGTTTCGTAACTGCAGTTCCAAATCGTTTCAGATCATCGGAGTGTCATCCTGTCTTTTTTCTTAGTTAGCCAGCCAGGCCCAGACAGGCATCCGCAGGAAAAGTAAGATTAGTGAAAACTCCACTGTATGATATCTTTATTTATTTACACTGGATTGAGTTCAATTTAAACAGGCAGAAAACGAATCAAAGGGATTTGATTAAAGGTACAAGAAGAAGTGGCGATTTATAGCCAACTCAATTTAAAAAGAGACTTGACTTTGATCCAAGAATGATGGATAGACTGAGCAAGCTGGGTACTGATAAGAAGGATGCAAAAGTTCAAAATTACAAGACAACTATCAAGATCACAGTGTCTGCAGATGTCCCTGAAAACCTACTTTCCCCACCAGAGACCCCTTCCTCTCCTCAGGCAGGTATTGTCAGAACAATTGTCAGCTTTGAGAATGGGGTCAATCGTGAGGGGCCTGAGGTGACACGCGAGGTCATTGGCGATGAAAGTCCTGGCTCGAGAGTGAAGATTGACGATTCTAAGCTGGAGTTTCCAAACTGCATTGATTTTGGCATCAAGGACTTCCTTTGTTTTAAAGATGAGGTAAGCAAAGTTAGGTGGGAGTTTAATGGATTCATTCAGTGGGCGTAATAGTACAACGACAAAATAAATTGGGAGTAAAGTAATGTCCTACGTCAGTAATTTCTGTAACTGAAGTTTAACTTTGGTGAGAAGAAGGCGTTTGTTTTGGGCTAGCTAGAATGCAACTTTACTCCTAAGACTAGAAGTGTGACATTTTAAGGCAACACATGCACTTTTCAATATCGCTTTGTCTGCAGGGACGTTGAAGTGCTTGTGGAGAAAACGCCCAACATTTTTTTTCTGATGGAACTTTCACTTTAAAAAACACATAACATCAACATGCAAACTGTTCAGAGAGTAAATTATAATTAATTACTCTGTGTTCTAAAACTATATTTCAGTGGAACTTGCGTTAAAACTTTCGGAATTATAAAATAGTAAATTTATTTACTGAGGCTAGAAATGCATACGTTTCAATTTCCAAAATAAGAGAAATGGAATACATTTGAGCTTGAACTTCGGCATATGACTTTTAACAGTAAAAGGAATAAATGCATTAAGGCAAAGGCTGGTAAAATATTTGAATTGGTAACTCTAAACGATAAAAACTACATAATACGTGAAGATGATTTCAACCACCAAATGGGTATCAAATTTCACTCACTCGTACGTACACTTTCACCTCGATTCCTCCAAATATTTTCGAGTATAAGAGAAACCAGGGGATTTGAACTAGTAACCTAATCCTAGTCTGATGTGCTCATAAATACTGAAACCGAACCCAACTAAGACTTTCTTTGATATTTTTACTTTCCTTAAACCCACAGATTGATCTCGAGTTGTCAAGTGACACGGATACAAGTACCAGCTTTCTTGAGGCAACCCCACCTCATCGATTCAGTGACTCAGAGCTTGGGAGCCAATTCGAGATTATGTCCATAACTCTGGATAATGCGCTTAACCTGGGTCCAAAGCCCACTAGATTGGTTTCCACCGCTTCCTTCACAAAGGATGATGGAAGTGATAACGCTTTTACGCTTGACCTTACCTTTGAGAAGAGTGGAGAGCCGGATCGGTACAACGATTCGAATAAAGTTGATAGTGGTAATCACAACGGGAGCAAGATTGGAGCGGCTATTAGAGCCTTTGCTGAAAAATCCAATAGGGATTTACAAAAACAAGACTCAGAATCCGAAAAGAACCCCCCAAACCCCAAAAGGTTGCCACCCCCACCAAGACCGTTTCGTCGACATATATCTCTCCCAGCGTCAATCTTCATGTCCCTTCTACTCGCGGAGCAGAATAGGTCTGGAAAGATGAATAAAGTTAATCCAGCAGCCATTTCCGTACAGTCCAGTAACATTAAGGAAGAGGATTGTTCTCGTAATAATTTCAGAAATAATGATAGAGTATTTATTAAAAGAAAACTTAATCTCATTGACGGTAGCTTCTCATCCCAGGAGTCGACCGATGACACGGCAGATGATACTGATACGAATACTGTATTAAATAAAAACTTTGGGACTGCGAATGACCGGAGAAGTAACAGTAGCGCTGCCAGCGTCATTACGAGTGGGAGTTCTACCAACGCTTCGCAGAGCTTTGATGACCTAGACGTGGGGAAAAGTTTAGGCGATTTTAATTCAATGGATAGGGCTACTGAGTATGAGGAGGATCCCGAACATCAAGCGTTTACATCGGAGCTGGAGAGGAAGTCGTTGGTCCTTAGGTATATGAGGAGACTTGTGCGACAAGACACCTCCGGAAATTTTGCACCTCCAGATTATTGTATTTAGAATTTATTTGAGCTATCATGATCCTTACTTGTTGTATGATTTATTAGAGAATAAATACCGAATTGTCTGATTAGTTAAGTTAAGTGTACAGGCCAAAAGTATTGATTATGGATAATCAAACTGTATCTTATTTGTGTGTTGTTAATTTCAATTAGTGATAAATGTCGTCGTTCTTAATGTCAGCAAATAAGCCCGTTCTCGTTCTTAGCATGCTTGATTTTTTTAGTTTAGTTTCTAGTTAGATGCTCTTCATCAGACTTGTAGTTTTACTGCATTACCCTCTCATTAAGCTGTTGGGTCTTAAGTACAGTTGAATTATTATACAATTTTGAACAACTTTATAACATAGGATGTTAAAATAAAATATTTTGCACCCTTCTGTTCTGTGGTACCCGGCTAAAAATGTTGGACGTAAAGAATTAAATTGAGCTTAAAATCCAACTTATATTTAAATGCTAAACATAAATATTGTTATCGTTAGCTAGTGAGCTGTTGAACAAATCTTATAAGTACAGTTGACTGTTTGTAAATTTGAATATGATGTGATTATAGTTTAGAATAAATCAAGATGAAATATATTATCAGGTCAGGTCACCTATACTTCAAAATGCTATCTTTCTCAACCGCTTTTAGTAACGGATTCCTCGTAAAATACGTAAAATTATGTTTTTTGCTGGTGAATACTGCATACAGAGGTAGGCTAGGGATTTCTCTCAACACGAGGATAAATTTAAAACAACGATAAAACAAAATCTACTTTTTCGGTCAATATTTCGCACTTCAGCTAAAGGTTTAATTGACGTCAAAACATTGTGCACGAAAGAAACATTATCTTTGCATCCCTTTTTGCATAAAAAATTCTCTTATGTCTTAAACAAAACAAAACCCAACCTCAAGAATGACAACTGTGGATACTTTTTATTCAGTTTTTTCCATAATTTCATAGAACTTTCTCTTACACTTACAATTTTAAACATATTGTAGTATGCATTGCATTTCTAACGATCCGATAACACTAACAATGCGAATATCTTATGTAATGTACTCATACCATTATTATTGTAATTAATCGTCTGCCGGTCATAACAATATAATTCTTTCCTTATGCTAAAAGAGAAGATAGGGAGAGTAAAAGCTAGTGAATCACAATGTGAAAGGATCAAACTTGACCCTTTGTTTCTTCATTATCAATTACAGATAGATTGATCAATCAGTAAATACAAAAGTTCAAAATTTTGAATCCATAAAAATGTTATGACATACGACAGCTCAATCTTGAATCTTAAACAGGTTCATCTTTAATAAAAACTTAGAATGTAAAATCTTCAGTTAACTGATATAATAATAACGATAACATTACCACAGATATAATCAAGAAACTTTTACATGGCAATCTCGACTTAAAGTTTATTCTCGTACGTACTTACTACTACTATACACAGATAAGAAATAAAACATGGCAATTAAATCGCTACAACTAATTTCTTCTACTTATACTATGACAATGACAGAATAAGATTTTGACATCATTACAAATATAATTTCTTAAAATTATGATAATAAAAACATTGCGATTGGTAAAACCTCAACATTCTAAATCCCATCAAAACAAACACTTCTTCTTCCAACAATATCATCTTCATTCATACAAAAATTCTCCAAAGGTATTGTATTTCTATGGCACAGTAATGAATTTACTTGGATTGAAGAGTGAAAAACTCCCTTCTTTCATCGCTTTATTATAAAACTTATTTATAAATGAATAAATATAACAAGCAGGTATATGTGGGTAGATAACGCAGACTTTTCTTTCTAGGGTTTTCTTTCCATTTGTTCAATAAATAAATATCAAATTACTTTTATTAAGATTAAAGTAGTAAGGTATTTCTGTCAATTAAAATATGTGACAAGTTAAAATAGTCTACACTTCTGTTCCATCATCGCCCAGGTTTACACCCCCTACAAGGGAATCGCTATTCTTAGGAGGGGACTTTTTAAGGTCGACTCCTCCGTTGGAAATCGGTGCAGGGTCTTTGACAGACTCTGGAGATTTCTTTGGAGGTTTTGGAGGAGGTTTAGGTGGAACTTTTTTCCCTTTTGGAAGTGTATTACTTATATTAGACGAGGGTTTATTTGTATCAGTCTTCTTAATATTAGATTGCTCCTGGAGTTTTCGACTCTTTTCTGAAGGAGAGCCTTCACTCTCGCCAGGTTCTACTTCCTGTATGGGAGCAAAATGTTTTATAGATTGGCCTAATCCTCCTGCAGTTGGCGTGGACCTCAGCATACTGTGTCGCCCAAGAGTTCCTGTAACTAAAGGGACATTATTTTGGAAATGATGCCCATGACTTGGGCCCCCATTGTCGGGAATATTGTTCAATGAAAGTCGAGAGCTACCATCAGCCGTAGTTCTTGGCCCGAGGTTATCATATTTTATAACTGGCTTTATAAAAGGGATGCTTATAGTTGCAGCAGACCCGGTTGGACTTGGACATTCTCGACTAGGCGAGTCAGGGAAACCGGTGGTCCCAGGGGACCAGCTTGGGACTCGGGGTCTTCTGGGTAGGGTCACGTAGCCTGGCCTGGCCCCAGGGGGTAAAAAGGCAGGCTCTGATGGTGAGAATGGTGACGGAGTATATGGCGATGCTGGTCTTCCACCACTTGAGTATATTTGGGAAGGATGGAAAGCACCCAGTCGTGAGGATAAGGTTGCTGGGTTTAGCTGATGGGGGGTTATAAGCATTCTCGTGGAGTCTTGGAGAGTAGAGACCGTGGAGGGGGCCGGAGATTCTTGGAACCGCGTATTATGTGGGAGGTCTAGGAGGTCCGGGTATTCTGTGGAGGAGTGGACGCCCCCGTGGGGTCCGATTGTGAGGGAGGAGGATGGGGGTGGCGGTTGCAATGGTTGAGCTGACCCTGGTCTTTGGATGGGGGAACCTCGATGGTCAACGCTGCTGTAGGCTATCAGTTCACTGGACTTTGAGCGGGCGTCAGGTCCAACAAGGTATTTCTCTTGTAGCAGGAGCATTGTCGTGGTTCCGTCGTCCGCGTTCTTTTCCGAACTTTCACTACGGGATGTAGGAGTTAGGAGTAATTGTCGTTGTTGAGGTTGATCGTCAGATCCCTGAAACATTCCAAAAACGTGATATTAACAGAGGGCCTCGGAATTATAAATACAGAAAATATTAGAGGTTGAGAAATAGAAATAGGAAGCAAGTGAAAGTGTGAAGCAATTTTTACTTTGAGAAAAAGATTAGAAGTCACGCGTACACTTGAAAAGGCATTAATAGCGATACGTTTCAATGGAATTTCATAAACCCATGAACTTTGATTGAAAAGAGAACTTATTTTTAATCTCTATCTTTGTGATTGCTATATCCGATTGAAAGATAGATATGCATACCAAAACGGAGGCTGCGAATTCTCTACAGTTTATGAACAAAGATATCTGGCTTTGTAGTTCATGAATACACATTAGTACACTGAACTTGGAAGGAAAAATGTTTAACCCTAGATAGGTAAAATTTTATTACTCCTAAATGAATACTTCGTTTCAAGATTCCTCTTATCCCACTCCACCTCTATTTACTCAGCTATTCCTGTATTTATTTACTTTTGCGCTTAGCTAGCAAACATAAATACTCAAGCAGCCTAATAACACACTTTTCGCCAATTCAATGGGGTAACAGCTTGACGTAATACATGCTTCATGAATCATGAACGAATCCAATTTCCAGTACCTGTATTTTTGTTTAAGTAGTTTTTTAAAAGTTCAAGTATATTCCCCGTTAGAATAATTCTTTCTGGTAAGGTTTGATACGCCGGACGTCTAAACTCATTATTATCCACGGTCGACCACGGCCTCAATACGAGCAAGCTGTTAATCCGGTAGGTTTAATAAACCCTAAGGTAGAATTATTCCAATAATATCACAGCCGATATCATCCTTTTATTTTTCGGCCACAAAATGTTAATCCACCTTTACAAAGTGTGGAGTAGATAAATGCATACAAATTCAGTATAAAAACTAGCCACGCACACGCTTCAACAAAATTACTTTGCCTAGTCCTATCCTACTTTTGATTTCATTTCCAGGGGGCTTAGATTGACATATTGTGTAGGTTGATTGTTGATTACACAAAAATCAATGTAGTGTTTCATGAGCTAACTAGTTTTGTTGTTGGTTGGGTTGATAAATAAAGTGTGCTATGCCCAAGGTATGTATTTACTTAATCATACGAAATCACAGCTTTCTAGCTCTCGGCCACTCCCCCCGTCTGAGTTTCTTTTGTTATCTGATTCTGTCCCAGGGTATTATGTTGCACTTGGCTTGTTGGCGATGATTTTGATGTAACTGATTTATCAACTTCAGCACCGCCGCCACGCGAAGGGTTATTTTGTTCGACAATTTCGCCTAAAGCAGTGTTGTGACAAGGGGTACGGGAACCCGGGCTATTTTGCTGTTGATGCTGCTGCAAATGATGAGCTGGCATAGTCATTGAAGCCTCCAGCACAGCTAGGTTTTCATTACTAGTATCATTTGCTGTCGTAGTGGAAGCATTACAATTACTACCGACTGAGATTGGGGGATAATTACAGCCCATTGTTGAGCAACAAGTCTCGCGAGCCCGACGAGTAGGATAATTACCAGGACAGAAGGAGTGGACTGGGACGATTTGATTATGAAGGGATGACTGAGCACCACTACCGCTTCCACCCCCAGAAATATGACACTCTGCCGAGGGTGACGCTTGGCTTCGTGTCATAGCCACAACGAGATTGTCGCTCTCAAATCTTGTACTTGTTTGTGGTAATTTTGTTTGTAAAATTCCACTGTCATGACTAGTATTTGTGGATTGAGGGCCATGAGAATGTGCATGAGTATGACCACAACAAGGTGAAGCTAGACAACGGACTTGTTGGTGGTTGTGGTTATGATGATGCTGACCAGAATATAAGGAACAGCTTGATGGAGAAGGCATATTACCACTACAGTCTACATTAGATCTACAAGCGTTTTCGAAATCCATAGCAGCACAGCAAGAGGGCAAGGGGCCGGTCGGAGATGGACCGTATTGAGGGGGTGGTGGTAAAAGTATCCCGAGATCCTTCTGACTACAATCTTCAGAAAGCTGTTGGCTTTGATTGTGAGGGATTTTGGTGGAAGATGGTTCCAAGAGCTCTGTTCCATTACTGGAGCTGTAAGGCTGAAAGTGGTGGTAATACCCTTGGGACAAAGATGGATCTACGGCGGATTGCCCAAGAAGTCGGGTAGGAATCCCCGTTTGCGGGTGTAATTCTATCATATCGTGGAATTGCTGGAGTTGGGCTGCACACTCGGCATAGTTTGTAGAAGCTTGCTGTTGTTGCTGCTGCAAATTAACATCTCTCTGGAAAGTGCATCGTACGTTCCGTCTCAGGGAGCTAATATTAGAGGGGTCATTAATACTACTATTATTACACAGGTGCATGGGGTTGATGCGATATGTCAGTTCGACATCTGCTGAACAAGGAATTGTGACGGGCTTCCCGTTCCTATTTGTGGTAAGCGTTTGCGAAGAGGTTGTAGCACATAGGACTTGGCTTCCTGGACTCGATCTGACAGAAGAATTACCAGGTCCTGGACCAGTGAACCTAGGACTATTTGAGGTCAGCTCCCCTCGTAATTTTGACACTGTGGCTTGAGCCGGTGGCTGTAGCTGTGTTGCAGCATCTTGGTTGGGATTCTTTATACTGGGACATTCAATGTAGCCAGCAACCGAACCGTTCAGCTTTCCCCCGTCGGTCTAAAAGAACAGGAGTAAAGCCATGACAGCATAAAATATCCCTGGAGAATTGCACACGAATTTCCGTGGATCGTCGAACATCGAATTGAACGCAAACCGAGAAACTCTTCTCCTTCCTCTTGAACTTAAGTTGAAGCAAAACAAAGCACTACACAATTTAATGATAAGATCCCGGCACCGGGTCGATTTTGTAGGTACTTGGTACGTATGCATAGCGGTGGGTGGAATCTTAAGTTGTATATATATTTCTAGTCATTTAGCGTTTAAGTTTTAGTAGCTCACTATCACAAGCAACCGGAACATTTATCAATTTCTTTTACTGAGGACTCAATCTTGCTCAGAGAACAATCCTTTAATGCATAACTGCTTTTAGTGTTTCTTACAGACAGTTGGGCGTGCACGGGCTAAATTGCTTTGGCTATAGGCATCGCATTTCAATCCTAGGAAACTAATTCCGACTTTATCGTTTGTGAACTGTGAACCTGATCAGCAATGTAGGATGAAAGATATTTCTAGCAACATTTGTGGAGTATAGAGGAAGCTATTTTCATATCGATGCACTTCCCTTTACGCATATACGATATGGATATACTTCGCATTAATTAAGTGCAGTAGTAATTGTAAAACTGAGAAAAAAGCTTTATGCTTTCGGTTTAATTTAGACAGAAAATTTGGTTTTGCTTTTATCACCGATTCAGATGGATCAAAGTAATTTCATGCAATATGTACGGCCTATCTACCTGCAACCTTTGATCATGATATGATTTCGAAGGGTAAATTACCGGGATAATGTGCATAATACATTCACTTCAGCGTAGCATGTTCTTTTGTCAAAGTAAGAAGTTGGCATTTCAAAATCATTCATACAAAATGCATGCATTAGAAAAACACGGAGCCAGACAATTACTGTAGGTAATGTGATTTAGCTCCAACAGCAATTTGTGTATAATAGTGCATGCTTCCCTACACCTATATAATATACACAAACTCAACTCAATCAAACCTAGCAGTTAGTAAGTAAAACATTGATAAAATTTGCAGCAAAAAAAGGTAATTACAGGCAGCAAGGATTTATCGAGAAAAGAGACGAGTAGACGAGTTTTGAGAAAAGGATCAAAGTTTAGAGAATGAGAAATTGAAATGTTTAAGAAAGGAAAGTCTCGTAACACTCAAAACTATTTACCTTAACATCCTGAGCTCTTGTGGTCTTGATCCGCCTTTTCCTCGAGCAAAGACAAACCAGCGTGACCAGAATGGAGGTGACAACCATGATAGCAATTGCAGCAATGAGAATCCAAATCCACCCCGACTCTCTGGCCCCACCCCCAAGTCCTCCTAGGCCATGACCAAGTCCAGCTCCGGAAGGCACATCTTGAAAATTCAAGGTTAGATTCTTCTCAACCACGCCCCCAGCATTGCTCCCAACACAAGTGTATTCTCCAGCGTCCACCGGATCTGTCTTCAATATGGTCAGATTTACCCATTGGCCTCTGAGATCATGAGAAATCCCCAAATCCCCGTCCAAAGGCTCCTCTCCGATATGGAGAAAGTATGATTTCCCGAATGACCGCGAGGTGTTTGTGAGAACTTGACCGTCTCTAACCCACTTAAGGTCCGGGGGTGGGTTACCCCTTACTAGACATTCTAGCGTGATATCACTCCCAATGTCTGTGTGGACAAGGAAGGCATCCGTAGGTTTCCCATTAATCTGCACACTGACAATCTCAGGGCGACAGGCAAAGTCCGCAGACATAAGTTGATCCCAGGGGAAGTTCAGATGTGGAGGTTCAGCACACTTGGTCAGGTGTTGGAAGAGATTCCTCGAAATAACCCAGTCACGCAGGGACTTTAGCCTACAGTCACATTTCCAAGGGTTGCCTGAGAGAGACAAACTTTTTAATTTGGTCATCGGTGCAAGCAGTTCTTCAGAAATGTAGGTAAACTGATTCCCAGCTAGGTTTAGAGTTTCCAACTGCTTCAGGTTCTCAAAAGTTTGTTTAGGTAAGGTTGAAAGTTGGCAATCACTAAGGTCTAGTAGTTTAAGAAAATTTAGAGGGGGGAAGGACCGGCCCGTTAGCTTTGTCAATGGATTTTTTGATAACTTTAACTCTCGCAGTCTTATATTTGACTCAAAGGTTTCCATATTAAGAGTCGATACTAGATTTCCACTCAGGTCAAGTTCTATCATTATTTCGAGTTCACGAAAGGCATCACGATCGATTCGTTCTATCTTGCAGTTTTGGAGAAACACTTTTTGCAAATTCACCAGACCAACCGATCGAAAAGCATCTTTTGGAAGGGATTTAATGGTCGTATCCGACATTTCCAACACTTGCACTTCTGGACTCAGGCCAGAAGGAATGGTTGACCAGTGGGAATTCCTGCAATCTGCTGTTTTCTTTCCAGACACCCAGGTACATTTACATCCTGAAGGGCATTGCAAGGAAAAATCCTGCGATCCTCCAACCATCATCATCATTCCCGATAAGAATAATAGAATCGTTAGCAAATAAAATTTCCCATGCCACCTTCTCCTACTCCAGCATAATCCACTACTGCTCTCATAATAACTCCTACAACCGTGTTCCACTTCTGGTAGCCTATTCTGCCAACAACATCCTGACGATGATGATAATGATGATTGCGATGATATCGAACAAGCAGCAGGGCTAGAGCAGGAGCAGGGTCTTAGTGGTGAAGTTGGCGGTGATGGCTGACTGGAAATTTCCATAGTCGAACACAAATTTTGATCCACTATTCCTAACCTGATCTTCTTGTTTACCATGACGAAGCTGGTTTTACCAACACTTTCTAGGATGATTTCCCTTTCCTTTCTTCAGATTATCTTTCATGCACCAACGAAAACGGATCTGGATTTTATTGATTTGTCCATCATTCTAGGAAGAACGTACGGAATAACTGGAATTGTTTTTATCACACGGTTTCGAAAAAAGTCAGCATTTTCCGGTGAAAGCGTCTTGGTCCGAAATTTTTTTCCACTGCCAAATGATTCGTCAACTGGAACACTTCTTCTTTCTTGGCTCGACAGTCAGTCAGTAGTTTGCGTGTCCTTTTTGACCACAGAAGAGAAAGGGATCTGCAAAGAGAAATATATAAAAATTAGTTTACTCCAGTTTTAATTTTCTGTATAAATGAGACGATATTTGGGTATATTATATGTATATCTTAAGCTCTGATTGCCAGAATAATTTACTGACTAAAGAGTGATTGGGCTTGGGAATAATTTCCTAGATTAGAAGATAACAAGTTTCATATGAGACCACGCCAGAGAGGGGATAAGGGCTGGAGATAACAAAGTGTGACACTTTGCCAATGCCAAATAAGTTTTTAATCCCGTTTATATTCTCTTCATCACAGCCTCTGCTAAAGCCCTAGTTTCCACTGCTGAAACTGAATTGCACTAAATCTAACTCTGTTTGATACTTGACATCCGTCTGACACAAGTAATTACCTATTCTCCGATTTCCAAATAGAATAACATCAAACGTGGACAAAATCGGACTAAACATAGTGAAAACGATACTTCACTGTGAAATAATTTTTTACTTTATGCAACTTCCTATATAACTGTTAGATAATTAAGTTCCATTGACGGATTTAGGCATAGATGCATTCATTCCATAATTGTGTTCTTTCCTTCCATATGTATTTGTACAGTTCAGAAGAATCATCTACTTCCTGTCCGAACTCCACAATTTCATTCAGGAGATTAAATTACACTGGTGGAATAGATTAGATTAGATTGAATTAGATTGGATAAAATGAAATTAGATTTTCTCTCTATGAAACAGAGAATGACATTGCATACAGTATGGAATCCCTACCACCATCTCCCTAACGTAGTAGCAGTAGAACAAAAAGACCACAATCCCTGGTATTCGTTTCCACCTAAAATCTATTCCTACTTTACAATAGCTAAACTCAGTATCAAGAGATTACATAGATACATTTTGGAAACAAGTAACTAAGCGTTAGCAAACGTAACATTAGAACAAGAGCATAAACTTAGAGCAAGGATGGTGAAAACTAACTTTTGAATCTAACTTTGCACAAGACTACGAAGGAACTATTATTAGTCCAAGAGTGCTCATCCCTGTAGAAGTTCTAGCACTTTGTAGTAACATCATTACGACGACTACAAGCTACCGATCACCTAGTACTAATTTCCCGAAATTCCTTTGTTACTTTAATACGAAGAAGCAAGAGGATGGAGATTGTCTTCTGAGACATTATTAAGAAAGGTAAAGTCCAAAAAGTCACAAAGCGATCAGCTTCCTTCAATTTATAGTTTGCACTAATCAATAAAAAACCTATATAGTTATGGCGTGGTTAGTGTACACGCAGTTACTTCCCCAAATCGTACTCTTCTATACAAATACCACGACTGCTCATGAAACACGACGAAAGTTAAGTTCAGTAAGTAGGGACGATCGGGTTGGATTAGCTTTCTTTGGGATTTGAGATCAAGAAACTTATGCTTTCTTACAACTCTCGCCAATTTTTGGGAAGACAGCTTGGCTAAATTATTGCCGATTTGCGAACTTCTCACGAAGGAATTCCACCAGGAAGATGGGTACAGAGGGCAAATTCACCTGAGATTTTGGATATTATGTTCAATTGTAATCATATCTTGTGAAGTTAAGTTAGCAAATCTCATTTATTTTCTAACGGAATTCCATTTCCTTGCCTAATTTGCGAACAGAATTAGCTGTCGGTTCTAGCTTAGCATACATAGGACAAGATATCTGTCAATATACAATAGGGTTGGGTTGTACTTATACCTTCCCTAGCTATCTCTTTTCACCCAATGGAATTCCCTTAACACAATTATAAATTAAAGGGGAGTCGATTTGCATACCTAAATTTATATTTATTGCCCATTGAGCCTTTTAGTACCTTCTTTTCTCTAAATGTAGAGTCAAAGTTGTAGAAGTAATAGTGTAGGACTATTTAAATCTCATTTGTCACCAGTGACTGAGTTACTGTTCATATTATTCCATTAAACCTAGTTCTTCTCCCGTTACGGAGGATAAAATAGTACAAAAGGAAGCTCTATTATTCCCAAAATTCTTGCCAAAGTTTGTGAACTGAAGCCTCTTGAAGTTTGCCTGCTTGCTAGTTGCTACTACTAATAGGAATTACTCATTACTGCTAAAACCTGATCCTGCTGCGATTTCTTGTCACAAGAGAATAATACAGTCCTTTTAACGATATGCAAATCAGTAGTATAATGGCAAATGAGATAATAAATTACGCTATGGAAGCTTTTTGATGAATCATGAAGAAATTTCCAGGTTTCATTATTGCTTCTCATTGGATTTCGATAAAATGCCTTTGTCAGCGCGATTTCTCATTCACAATGCGTTTCTTTTCTTGTTCAAAAGTCCATTCTAAAAGTCACAGCTAGGCTTAGTAGCTACCTTTGCTCAAGAGTACAGCAATAATAAATAATACTTCAATCAGATTATGATCTCTTTGAAACTAAATTCCAACCTTTTCTACATTAGCTACTTTTCTTCCACTACTACTAAACCAGATAAGTCTAAATTATTAGCTGAAAAAAGGATTTCCTATGACTTTATAATATATTTTGAACCCCAATCCTCCAGTTTAATTAAGTTATATCTGCGTTACTTTACCTTCCCTTCCTTGTCACAAAGTTTTACTTACTTGACACTTTTGTGTACCAACCTACCTCCAAGAGTTACATCGAAAGATGAAGAATTAATCAAAGAATTTTCAATTAGCCTTGCCTAACTAATAAGATCTTAGGTTACTTTTAATAAATTATTTTCAAGAAAAGTTGATAAGCATCATCATCATCATCTTCGTCATTAATTTTCTCCCCCTTTTTCATCCCCAACCCATTTCCCTGTAATCTTCATCATGCTCCATGCATCCAACAAGACAACCAACCCATACCCAGCCCAAGTGTAATTTTTTCCATCTCTTAAGCTCCAACCTTTCATTACCTTTCCATTTTACTCATCGCATACTAATTACTAGGTATAAATTCTAAACAAAAATCCCCATTCTCTAAGGATTTCTCTACTTTGCATTGTTAAACCTTTAGCTCCATAGTAAACTCGTACTACATACCAAAAAGTAACAGTTTCAGTGAATATTCAAAAAAATCCAAAGAACAAACGCCTCCCTAAGTTTTTGTACCCAAAGTAAAGTTAAACCCCGGAACCGCTCGCATCGTCCGCATCCCCCGTTGACATGACATAGACACACAGGCATAGAAAATCTCGTATTCTAGAAATACCACGTAAAGTAGCTAGCAGCAAGTGATCTAAAATTCTACAAGGATTCCATCCACCCTGCCTGGGCCAAAATTCCCCTCTAATGACTTGTGTAGTACGCACGTAGAAATAACTGCTTGTCAATCCTCCCGATTTTGTATTGTTTTTCCGAAACAAAAGTGTTTTCAGGGAAAGTTACACCCAAAATGACTACTACATACATCGATAACAACCTCCTATCCTACTCCAAACGGATACTTCTTTGCCATTCCATACACCTACTTAAGTATACGTTTAGTCAACAGCTACTGTCTAATATCCGTATAAGCACACTTATTGTCCGGATTTATATCCTGATCCCTGCATTATTCTTCGTTTTGAGGAGAAAAATCTTTCACAATATTGGAGGGCAAGGAAAAAGAAGCCCACGACAGACATGAGGGAGACAAGGGATCTGATCATTTGTCACGAGAAAGACGAACCATCGGGACTTTGTTTTGCTGTTACTCATATCTGACTGCTAAACCCCGTCCAAACTTCACTACTACAACACAACCAAGTGTAACCAACCAGCCACATCGCGAGTGTCTTTCTTCTGGCATTCTTATAATAATAATAAAATGCTACTTTCTTCTTCCATTTCTCAGTTCTATAACATAATGGATATGTACCACTCTCAGGATGTATCACGGTTTACATAACTAATCTATCCAAGTAACATATCCAGTAACATTATGTATTAGATACGTATATTTTTCCCTTCCTTTGGCTTTTGTAGAGAAGCATATTATTATGAGAAATATGTTGAAAAACACATTCTTAGAGAAAGATTCCCTGCCGGAAAACTGCGGTTTTTTCTCCAGAAAATATTTCTGGTACGTAGCCAGGCCTCTTTCCCAACTAGCTGTATTTATATTATACTGCTTTCTATGTCTTCTAAACCCAGAAACGTGTGGGTCCTATTACTTTTACAACGCTACTTTTCAACTTGCATGCGTAATAGATACAAGGACTACAACTATACTTACTACTACGACTTCTACGATGACTACAATGTTGTTAGAGTTCATTTGGCAGAAATTTTCTAAAGGGTGACTCGCGCGATCCATTCTGATTCCTCTTGACAGCCCTCATGCATACTTACTTTCTACTAACATCCAAGTCAAGTACGAGAGGAGACTTGGTTTTACTTTTTAACCTAATAATAGAGTACCACTATACTAGTACTACTACCAACGAACCAAGAACAACTGAATAGTGCGAGTGACGACAAGGTTTTAAAGATTTTTCAAGGGGATCTCAAGAGAGACAATCTTTTGCATAATGTATTGAACTACCCACTGCAGGGTAGCAAGCTTAGTTTCTCGGTTGAAAGTAATATATTGAGAAAAACATGAACGTGACTGATGATGCTGGCTAAGCTGTATAGAAAGAGACTTCGCTGTCATACAATCCTTTGTAAGAAACTTATACCAGTTTCATTACAAGTACTGCTGCATTGACGAGTTAGGTATGCAGAACCGGGAACAAGATTAGAAAAATCTACAGACTTTTGTACTCAAAATTATCAGCTTTTCGAGATAAGATACCCACCCCCACCCCCTAGCTTCCTCTATGTAAGAGATGAGTTCACTAACTCATTGTCATCAGTCTAGGACCCTACCCAACCCAACCTAATACAAATTGCTCATTAGCCATTTTTCAAGCACCCTTATCATATCGGTTTCCCTCAGCAAATAAAACCTCTTGCGTAAAATTCCCTCTTCATTCCTTCTTCTCCAAAGTACTAGTAAAGCAATTTATTTCAAGGGCCATTCTTCTATTTGTGTTGAGTGCCTAAGTCTAGACAAGTGCTTATAAAAGTATTTAAACTTTGTTTGTACGACAATTATTTACAAGTCGGCCTATCTTTTTCAAACATTTTCAATTGATCATTAATACTTAAACCAATTTTTACAACGAAATAATAGAACGAGAAAGGAACGGTTTTTAACACAACGAGATCGACACATAACATTCCTTTTCCATCGCTATAAGTCCTTGCTTTCTTTCTCGGAACTTTTACTACCATATTTGTTAGTATTAGTAGTAAAACCCCTTCTATTAATTATCAAGTCAGAGAGAGGCAGAAAGAAACACATGCCGAATTATAAACAAGCAAAATAAAAGAGAAATATATCTAGCTTTCCAGCAGGAAAAAGTAGAACTGAAGGAGCCAACTAACCAAAACAGTCAGGGTTGGATAGAGACGAAGAGAAAACAGCGAAACTAATTTGTCACAAACACCCTATCTCCTATCGTCCTATCTATCGCTTCTTTTTAGACCTAGGTCGAATTTCCAAGTTCATACTTCTTTAGACAAGGAATGTGAGGATAGAATGAATGAAAAGTTTAGCAAAGGGAAAGCCAACTATCGACCAAGGATAATTAGAAGGACCCTAAGTAATAAGTAGTAGAATTAGGTACACTGAAGCCAAGCTGTAACAGCAAAAAGCAGTACTAAGCAGATAGATAGGGTATAATGAAAGTTAAAAAGTCTACAAGGCCAAGAGTTGATCATGAGATAGATCGGAGAAAGAGATAGGCAAGAAATTACTCCACCCCCACCAACCAACGAATACTACAATCAGGATGACTTTTACTCCAACTTTTAGTAACGCTAAACTAAACTACCAACTACTACCTACATACTACTGCTAAGGATTTTGCAATGTCAGCAACTAATTTACTAGTCTCTCATCTTCTATGAGAAGAATTAATTTAGCTTTCTCCATTTCACTCTCCTCATCAGATAATTACTCTCCTGACTTTAGCAAGCCAGGATGAGGAAATTGTTGCCAAGTTTGCAACTTTAGTTGGGTCATTACAGAGTACTACGACTGGTAGTAGCATAGGACCACTCTAACACAACCAGTTACAAATAATACCTACCACTTCCCCACAACTCCAACGACAATAAATACATACTATAAATAACCCAGAAGCAGGAAACGGACAAGCTACATGATGATCACTTGCTGGTGTGCTATCGGTATCAACAATAATATAAAACAACTTAATCAGCAATAGATTCGCATCATCATTATCATCCTGCTCTACATCCTCACTTGGAACTTTTATTGTATCCTGCCTCTGCTCTGCCTCTAGTTCACTTTTTCGTTAGAGTGCCGACTGCTTGCGGATTCCTATCACTAACTGAGGGAACTGCAGAGTACAGATACAGTCGTTTCCCTTACAACTTTCTCTATAAAATCGTTTTCTCCGTTTAGAGCTACTGTCTGGTTGTATACAGCTCATAAAAGTAGGTAAATAGAAAACGTTCTTTTATAAAGTAAAGAAGCACAGTGGGAGACTTTCTTCAAAAGTACCACAACCACTTTGTGTTTACTCCAACGATACAAAAGTTAGGTATACATATTTCCCATCCGACAAACTCTGCGGACCCTCTCTTTCCCGTTATAACTCTCCAAAACAGATCTAGAAATTGCTATTATTGCATATAGAGAGACAGACATTCAATTCACCGAGCATTATTATTATTCCTTGTACCAACCGCATTATTTCATACAAGTAAATATAATTTATCTACCTAAAAGTTAGTAAATCTACTCCAGAAGTGGATTTAGATTTTTTCCAAGCTTCAACTCAGAAAGCTGCACGTACAAAAGTACCATTTACAGAGTCACGGCAAACTGCTCCAGGGCAGGCAAGAGGATCATTAACATTCTATTCGGGCCGCGTCCTTTTCATCACAGATGCACTTAATCAATCCAGAAATGCTTTTGTAAGAATAATATCCTACTACCAACATCGGAATGTAGCTGTTGTGGAAAGTCCTAGTCAACTTCTTCTGTAGAAAGAGGGAATTCTCCATGTATATTCAACACTTGGCTTCTTTGGGTATTCAGAAGGCATAGGGTAAAGTTATCTTTAGTTCCGGCGAAAGGGGATGGAAACAGCTTATAACGTGCTAGTGTTCAATATATAGCTCCAGGACTCAATGAACTCTAACGTTGGTTATTTACTAGCGCATTATGTAATCGTAAGTACAAAGTAAGTTGTGTGAAGAAGTTTGTGTTGAAACGTGAAACGGGGCCTGGCTTGCTAAATTAGTGTGGGTCCCTATTATTAGGCGTGAATGAATTATAAAGTTTGACTAAGAGTTAAAGAGTTGAAAGACGGGGAGGGTTCCTCTCTTGGTTTACTGGGCAAATTAAACTAAGATGATGATAGTTTGGTGATATACGTTAATACAATTTAGTAGGTAGACTCAAGTATTAATCCTATAGGAGTAAATGGTAAGGGGCTGAAACATAATCAAGTGAAGAAAGAGTGGTGAACGGGCTTAGTGGGATTTGTTTCTTTAAAATATTTTACTTAAGAAAGCACTTAAAGGATTGAAACATGAATGAATCTTAATTAATCACTTAGTTCATAAGATCTTTAAAGCATTAGCAAGCCACGTCTACGTTGATCATGGGACATTGTACAAACACAATGAATTTACTCGGGAACAACAGACTAGACTGAAATTACTTTAACCCCAATTTACTGCAATATTACTCGGTCGGAGTATCTCACTCATCACATCAGTCACGTCTGTTGTAATATTACCAAGCTTCACAGGAAACTTCAGCATAATACACTCCAATCCCTGCCAACATCTTAAAATCTAATAAACCCGAGTATTTGGCCTGATCTTCGAAGAAGTGAAGTAAAAGGAGAGGAAGTAGTCAAAGTCAAGGATATTTAAGAGCATTATTTTATTATTACACCCAAATATTTCATCATCTACCTACCTACCTACCCACAGTTGTACGCATTCATAAATATTTATGTTAGTAAGTGCAATGCAATTTTCCTGTAGTTTCCTCCTTGTACTGATACCCCATCATGTAAAGACATTAAAAAGTGATTGAACACTTTAAGTAGCAAACGGGCCCGGTCCCCCCGAGAAAACAAGAATAACAGAAAGGGGGAGAAATATTTAGACAATTTCCACTCAAGAACTGCATCTTCTGGAGTTTGTCTCCAAAGATTTTAATAAAACGGCTACAGCAGTCTGGAAGAGATATGATCCTCAATCTCTGTACCAAACCCTTCCTTCTCTTTACTCGTAAAACGTGCGTGAAGGCACAAGAGATCTTTGAAGACAACACTAGTTGTGAAGTCCCTGTCTGTCTGTGCATTGAACACGAAGTCTACGAGACATTAGTGATTATGAGAAGGAACCGGTTTATGCTAATGAATCCTGGTATGGATCGATGAACAGGACAGATAATAAATGCTGAGCTTACACTTACAAATTTCAGGAGAGGTAATAGTTTCTCGATTATTCCCATTACTTAGTTAGACCCAACCATTTAAGTTATTAAATGCTGGCTGACTGTGCTAATACTACTACTACTAAATAATATTAAGGAAAGTAGAATGCCTAAAAGGAGGACGTTGCAAGCTGTAGATGAAGGTAGGGGTTGGTGGGACCTTAATCTATGGGCCTATTATAGAATGGTAATAGTAATGATATCCGTGTTTGACGGTTATCGAATGGCTTTAGTTTTAGTACAGTTCGATGGTTACTTTGGTTTAGGCATGGTAATAATAATTCCATGCAATGGTGAGAGGTAGCAAGCTGGGATTGTTTTAGTAGAAGTAGCAGAAAGTTTCTAGTTCAAAAGGAAAGATTTCGTGATATCTAGGCATTTATTTTCAATCCAAATCAATTATTAGTCAGCATCCTATCTTTAAACGACTTAAAGTAGAATTGTGGAGCTACATATTTTACAAACAACTTCCCTTCTAATAAGTCACAACATCTTGTTCTCTAGCTATAATATGGATAAGGAGACTAGTTCTATGAAATTTGCATATTCACTCACGTTTCGTATATTAATTCTTTTCAACGAAGGAATTCGTACGAGGTTTGAACAAGGATTGCAATAAAATTATGAAGTCTAATCATATGCTATTTGATCACTCAGGAGGAAGGAGTAACCTTGCAAATAAAACCTCACTATTTTATTATGCGCAATGCGAGGGTTATGTTTACACAAGGGATTATAATTTTCATGATGTTTGGTATTTTAACCAAAAACTTTCCGATTCCCTGAGCTAGCATACTTCTGGAATAAAGTAATGAGAAATTTTAACTGCGTACCATTACTGCTACCAAATGCAAACAGGATAAAAAATTCATGGCTTTTGGCAATATTTGAACCAAGCATACCGTAAAAGTTGTATTTACTAGCAATAATATCTTCATGTATAATGCAATGATTACATTAACTGTAGCACTACTCAAACAAATTTTAGGATGACCCAAGTCCAAAACGTGTATGATCAAATCACGTTTTTCTCCTAAAAGAAGCCACAGTAAGTCTAATTAGGTTGAAGTTGCACGAATTTATAATGGTAGTAATCGAAAATCAATCTGGTGTCTAAGAGAGCAGAGCTATTCAAACCGCAAAGTGTAACTTTCAGTTTGGGATGCTGCTGTTACAAATATTTTGAAACTTTTCGCCATCATAACCACTTACCTCTGCTATCCTAAAGCTCATTTATCACAAAAACTATCCTTACAAAACCTAGCAGAATCCCAAAGTTAATGTGACTACCTCCAAATGTATATTTTCCCTTTCGAGAATCATACGAGAGTACCATAAAAATTATAATCACTCGCCCTCCATCCTTTCCTAACCTAATATTTCTCTCTTTCCTAAAACAGTAAGTTTTGTAGGCTAAACGAATATGATAAAATTAAATTACATGCGTGCAGCCATATTACCCATCCATGGATGGGTATCCTGTTAGGCCAGTGAAAGTTAATCCATAATTCAATTCAATGAAGCCTTAAAGCTACACGTCTTAAACACGCCCGGTGAACCTGATTGCTTTTGACAAACAATAATCTCATCAGTATGCATGTACCCATCTACATACTCGGCTCAGTAAAGAAAATGGAATAAGTGCTGGAGAGGAAAAAATTAATATTTTCCATATAAGAAATCTAATCAACTGGAAAAGGAAAGTAATATAACAAAGGTACGTTAAAAACTACTTGGATCAATAAGCCCAATGTGAAGTAAGTCTGATAAAAAGGAGTCTAAAAGAAAAAAAATCATCACTCATCACTTAACATCATTTTTAGCCTGTCAAGCTCAACGTTAAAAACATGAAAGAAAGCAAATCACTCTAGTCTTTTTACTTTCCTATTATTTTGTCTCTAGTATTATTATTACTTCTTCTGCTAGTGCTAAGGACTACTGCTATTATTGCTAGAGTAATACAATAAATATTGCTAAAGCCTTGACTTGCATGATGATAATTCTGTTTTACTGAGGTTTCTCCTTTTCTTATTTGTAAAGTATTTGTGACCCTTTCAAGTTAGCTAGAGTACGCACTAAGATATTGATATAATATTAGAATTATTACATACGCATAGAATTTTCATTTTTAAACCAATACATCTCTGTCTTTGTTTGTTGTACGGGGAGAATGCCTAGTTATTCATGCATGAAAGCTCATTCTCGTCCAAACTGGATGCAGGAAACCTGATAACTTCTGATGATAATGACAAATCTATCCATGGTCCATAACTCATTACCTTTTGTAGACATTGCACTAATGACTGTCAGCTTTCAACAAGTCGAGTAAAAAAACCACCCTGTGACAAAGAGGTGTGTACGCTTTCTGCATTATTGATGACTCTTTTGTTTACTATCATTCTTCAATTAGTAAATGTTAGCATTACTATTACAGAGACAGGATAACCACGCTGAAGTAACTACACAATCGATAAGCATATACCTAGTATTATTCAATATTGGAAAAATAACAATCTTATGTACGAATTATTGTATTATTTTCCCTACCTATTGCGTACGCTTTTTATAAATATGTGCGAGCAGCTTTTGTTCTATTAATATTAAAGAATACACAACGGAAAATAAAGACCTTTCAACAAAATATTATCCTCAGAATACAATGATGACTTTATGAATAAAATGCCTACTTATCTTGGTTAGCTATTAGTGACGTTGCAAGCTGTTTCAGGTGGCACCACTACTTTCAACCGGACATTTAGCAATATTCCGAAGTTATAGATGACGGTTAAAATAATAGGCATTGATAAATAACGTGGTTCCTACCTGTCCAAATTCAATCAATTCCATAGAGCAGCGGTTAAGTCTACTACTAAATGAAAACAAAATAAACCAGAGTCTGGGTTTCTACATGTTAAAATTGTATTGTAAGTAGTATCAGTTGCAACCGTTTCATTTCACTTGATTTTCAGGTATAAATATAAACGTTTGTCATAAATTATAATAACGAACTTTCACTCTGCAACAGCAGCAACCTTACCTTCCATAATAGAAATAGAAGGAATAACTTAAAGCCTAAAATACCAGTGATACGGCTACAGAGAAAGTGAAGGTCTCCAGGCTTCATAATTGAAAAGCCAGATTTATGTGACACAGTGCGTTGACTTGCACTTCTCCATTTTAATCCAGTATAAAGCTTTTCCAAGTGAATTGTTAGTTCTTTCCCTGTACAACACGTTACCAAAGAATACATACCCTTTCATAAGATCCGGGTTCTGGAACATTCTAGTTCCTAGTGCAGTTTGAAGGCAAAAAAACGTCAAAACACTTACTGACATGAACATTAGCTAAAAGAGATTTGATGTAAAACTAGGAGAGTTAATTAAGTTTACTTGGTTGGTACACGTTTAAACTCAGTACAATAATAAGTAAGGTGCAATTTCAAGTATGAGTTAGACAACTCAGTGTGCACTTATTATTGGAGCCTAGCCTACGGGAAAATTAAAGTGATAGCCATTCTATTGTTTAGTCAGTCATAAGTACCTGTTTCAGTGCTAATTACAATTATGGTTGAACTAGGACCTTTGAACCTTTGGGTCGCACATCTTGCTCCATATTTAATGATAATATTACAGCGAGAATTAAATATATAATAAATTACTTAAACTATGTGGCACAATAGCCTAAGTAGATTAAAACTGTTAACCAGCTTGTTCTCCAAAATTAAGATTTAATCAATAAGAGTACAGGCTAGCAGTAATTTGGTAGACGCAGACAGTGACAGGAATGGCATTCATTAGAACTCTGAATTAATATGTTATACGGGCTGAATTCATGGAGACCAGTAACTTCATTATTTTCTCAGAATCTGCATCCACCACCCTCATTAATTAAGCTGGTTCAATGAATTGCGGTATGATTTTCATTTGAAATATTGTGTGTAATATTGTGCTTATTTTAATTATATTGTATTCAGAGTGCCAAAGACAAAACAGATACCCTAGCCAATCAAACAACAGTACAGTATAACTTATAGTATTAAGAAGAGAGGAAGAAATTTTAATCCGATACTGAAGACTGATCAATTCCTAATTAGCCTATACTTTGGTATACACATCTTATAGCCAACTAATCCTAATGATTGCTTTATGCCTCATGGCCCATGGCTCTAGCTGCTAGTTTACGATACGACTATGAAGTGAACAACTTTTAAATGATAAAATCCGCACCCGTAGCATTGCTTAGCAATCGCTTATCTTAAGTAAGTACTTCACTCAAGGCCGTGCAAATTATTCGTCGTAGTCCGATCAATAAAGCACAAGCTACTTACTTTGTGTTCCTAAAAATCTATTGATTTATTACTATCCTTGTTGTTATATTCCGGCCATTGTTTCATTGGCAGACAAGACCAGCGGATTATAATATTAAACACACTAACTTGAATAGGAAGTCGAGATTAATTTTATATTCATAACATCTACAAACTATTGAAAGTTTACTTGGACTATCCATGAGGATATAATTTAAAGTATAGAGAGCAAATGTAGATTTGTATTCATAAATGCTGTACCACATGGAGATTAAAATGTCCTTGCATAAGTATAAGTAAGTAACGACTAAAGGTAAAGTTAACTACTGTTTAAATATGCATGGGTAGATTGAAAGGACACTTGTTTTGTTGGTTATGTTCTATAGTATACTAAAAGCTTATTACACGAGCTGGAGCTTGTTTAGTGTTATTCCATATCTTTACACGTCCGTGGCCAATGCATACTTAATGTCCAAAATGTCCCACTTACACTTTCAAAGTTAAACTTGCATGTGCCTTTTAATGAGAAAAGTTTACACTATTTGGAAACCTCATGTGTCCGACAGACTGTTGTATTAGGATAAGACCTCTTTCTGATTTACATTTTGAGAATACGAACTCGTTTACTAAATGGCGAAGTAGTAGATGTACAGTACTTTAATACATGTACCTGTACTTAAGCTTTGAGAATATGAGCCTATGAATAGGGTGTCTCAGCACACAGAATATGCAAATTAGGGATCTTCTTGCAGTTTTAAAATATAAATTTATTTGAAAAGTTAGCAGTTTGAGTACACATCAAACGGTTGAAATGTCTAACCAGAAGAAGTTCCAAAATATGGTATTACTAATGCAAATTTCTGTTGAACGAGTTGTCCATTTATGTAACGTTCAAGGCGGGTAACCACCCGCGGTTTTCTTAACTCTTTAACAGGGTCCTTCCTTAAGAGCTATTCACGTCCGTAGCCAAGGATGTTGAGCCATGCATAACAGCAGGAATAAAGCAAAGCGCATAGCATGTATTTGACTTTTCTGAACAAGTTCATGTGTTGAGTTTGGATGTTTATCTAGTTGACACATAAACTGACTCCAGAAAGATAAAGTCTGTGTCAGTCTGAATTATGTTGTGAGGAAATTCTAGTAATCATTAATTTTAAGATCAAAGGGCCATGGCCACTAAAAGCTTAGAGTATAAAATAGTATTTAATATGAACTAGAGGGAAGCATCCTGTCCTGGAAACGATAATTTCCCAAAAAATCTTTGTTCCTCTGGTTATATTAAATTTGACCACCTTGGGTTTTGGGTAGGTTATCATTGCTAGCAACGGAAGATGCTTCCCTCTAGTTTATACATACTATTCTATACTCTTAAGACTAAAAGAGTGAAATTGGCCAACCTTTAAGAAAGTTTAATTTGCCTTTATACGCCTTCCTATCCATCGATAGTTAAATTTAACATGTATCAACTATCATGCCAACTCTTCGCATGCACAATTCATTTCAAACAATCCCTACGAATAAAAATGAGAATATCAAAACAAACAACCTTTATCTTCATCTCGTAAATACATTACCTATTTTGGGACCAATTAGCATAAGATAATATACTAACACTCAAAACAATAACGTCCATATACTCACCTCATAACCTATTCTCTTCTACACTATCTGATTCAGCAGTTTACTGGCTAATAGCAGTCATTCATTTCATTGGTAATAGCAGGCGTAGCAGGTATTAGGGATGCTAATAAAAGTAAAACCATCTCGGAAAAATATATAGCAGAAATGTTAACAACAGAAGACTTAGTTTGCGGATCTAGGAAGGACTAAAACTGGGGAGAATCAACAGCTAATGAAACCTTTATTATTTGCGTTGGGTTGTACTTTATTCATAGGAATTAAGAAGAACTATCCATTCCATCCTTGCACTACTACACTTATCTATCACTACTATTCCTACATCTAGATAGTATGTTAGAGTTTACATTTTACAATCAAGCAGCAGTGGTCGCCTGGGTGGTATCACACAATTTAATGAGATATTTGTGCCAACAACATCATCTCATTAATGCGTAAGTACTTTAGTTCCGTGAAAGTATATCTCTACCTAGACCCTATTGAGACCCCTCTTGTCATCCTTAACTCCGTCCAACTTCAAGGCTATAACCTACCCAGAGCAGTTATTGTCATTACCCAACTACACCCACACACATATTATCTAGAAGCTACTACTGATCTTCATAAAAGTGAAGATGTAATATCTACAACAATTTTCCGAAGGGGAGGAAGTTGAAGGATGAAATAATGCGAGAAAGAAGGACTTGTTATATCTAAGGATGAATAATGTGTTTAGTCTTCCAGAGCTCTTCTAGATCTTTTTCAGATCTCATACGTTATACCTGCCTACGTCTGTGTACTTTCTCCCTTGCTTGCAGCCATCATGTAACGCTAAAGTGCCTTGCTACCTGCCGCATTTGCTTTCATGGAGAAAGTAAAAATGCGCCTATCTATCAGAAAAGAAAGTTGAAGTACCTACTCCTCACACGCATGAAGTCTGAAGGATATTCTGTCCTATCTTCTCCAGCCAGGTTAACATTTCCTTTAGTAGTGCTAATACTACTGGAACTATTACTATATTCACTAATAAAACGAAGATAGAATAGAGCTTTTTTCAGGCAGTTTTTAAATAAAAGGATATATCGCGATATTAGGTAAGAGTAGAAACGTAAGCATGAGTATATTGCATTTTACTCATGAACGCTATACAGGCACTACTGTGACTGTTTGACTCAACTCTGCTGTTCTGTTCTTGATAGCTTGTGGATAGTTTACCCAAAGGCACCCAGCAAAAATAAAATATACCTGACTTCAACCAATTTCTTTGAGCATCTTCGTGCCTCCTTTTTTAACCTCATTCCATCCCATCATCCCTTCCATGGGCTGTTGCTGGCAGTGATCTTATAAATATTGCAAGAGAAACTCGTAAAATTAGACGAGAATCATGAAGAAAATATGGCTCTATTGGATAGAAAGTCTATGGAGAAAACTGAAAAAGGCTGAGCGCATACTGATGAAAAGTCGGATCTTTTCCTGTCGCTAACCAGTTCTTTTTTGCAATGTAGAATTTAGACTACCTCTAGGAAGGACTACCCTTTGACTTCTTGTCTTAAGCGTCTGAGTTCTTTGCTCATTTTACCTACTTTTACTACGTACTTGTCTATGCCCTTTGTTAACATAATGTTAAACTGAATGCTTAAATTACGGATATTTCCGTTATTGCATCAACTTTCATTGCGTACCTGAATCCTCTACTTTAAAACTGTTAAACCTTTCACGATCATGATGATGAGAAATGTTGTTTTAGAAACGACGCTGCTCAGCTCGATTTCTCTTTGGTATGCACAAGTGGTACCTTTCTTTTTGAAAGATGCTTCTACTTAATAATAATAATAATAATTCTGGCTAATGCAATACTGCAGCTACGGTAGGCTTTTCTGTAAACCTACACACAACAGACTTCTATAAATATAGCGAATTATGTAGGCGCCTGTGTTGTACATGTCTTAGGTCCATTCACTTCCCTTTCCTTGTTCCATCTTAGTTTTTGCAGCTTCCGAGTACCAAACATAACTGCCAAATAAAATAGTTGACAACCAACTTTTTTTTCACTAATACAGAACCAGAATTAATATCCATGTAGCTCCCCTCCGTCTAATGCCACTAGAGCTAAATAACTTTCGATTTTTTCTCCGGACCAGCTTCTCAAAACTCTGCAAGTGGAAGTTTGAGTATGAAGATTCCCTAATTTCTCTTGACATGGGCGCTGATCGAACTTTTTCTGTTTCGTGTCAAACCTAATCTAAATTTATAGTTCGTCAAGCAAACACTCATCTTAACATATAACGTCCTCGTGTATTTGGATGCTTTTAGCAGTAGGCAGTTATAAAAGTGAAGTAGGTAAAGACACCAGGCAACGACACGTATCAAGATATGACATAATGATTATAGATTTGATGTTGCGTAAGTAATATTAGTCCTAGTGAATGGGTAATAATATTTGAAGCCGTCAAAAACTATAAGTTGTTTATAAGTGATGGCAGGAGAGCGGAAATGGATGGAAATAAGCCAAAAAACGTATAAAGAGTTTGTAGGCAAAAATCATGTTTTGGGATGATGGTAATAAGTTTCAGAAAAACATCACATAAATATAGTCATTTGAATACAGTCCACAATTTTCTATTTTCCCGACCCAGTACTATTATTTATATTTCATTCACTGTGTACAGCCCAGTATTTATCAAAGCTCCACATTTTAAACGGAGTATAACTAACTATACAAGTGCAAAAAACTGTAACAGTTTTACGACAATTTTTCGACAGAATTTACACAACCATGAATTACCCACGTTTTTCATACTTCCAGTTTCAAGTATCATGCTGATGGTAGGCTTTCTGTAACGTAATGTAATCTAGCTCTGCTACTTTCGAAGTTTAATACTAGAACCTAATCATGAATGAGTAGGGAATAATCTACAAATCTCTGGTGGAGCACGCACAAAACCTTTTTACAACTTGAGTAAAAGCTCAAAAGATCTGTAAAAGCAAAGCAAAGACCACTGGTGATGGAACTGTAGGAGTTCGAAATATATGTAATAATATAATACACTGCAACGCAAAACTGGCACAACCACTACCTCTCAAAATGTAGCAAAGGAGTGGTTACAATAAATATAATAATATTCTGATAGTTCTGACTCTTGAGTAGTGCACCGTAATATAATATGAAGTAATGTTGTAAAAAGTTAAAGCTACTAAACGTAGAGTGAGTATACATAAGCTTGCCCCTTTGTATGGAAAGAGGTAAGTACGTTACATAGTAATGGGGTTAGTATTTTACTATAAGACTCAAAAGAGACGAGGACGGACGAGATGTGAGCCGATTATCCCATAAATCTTCATTAGACCTGGTACCGAATGAGACATTAACTAGAGTTACTAAATAGCTTAGCAGGAACGACGAAAGTAAAAAGAGCTCACAACGGAAGGAAACGTCTCTTTTATAATGGGTATAATGCTGATAATTTTCCCCGCACAGAAACTAAAATTCCCCGTCGCTACTGCTTCAGAAAAGTATATACAAAAGTCCACAGCTCGAAAGCCTAATATACTAGTAGGGGAAAAGGTACTGTTTATCTACAGATTGGGTTGTTTGTTTACCTCAATTTTTTTTACTGAGCTTAAAGGAACAAAAAGGCGGATGCTAGAACAAAATCTATTTTAGGGAAAACATTGCACTTGTCAACCTGTGTGAATTACGAGATTCAATCCCTTCAAATCCTGTCTCATTAAACTTTTCATCTCATCCAACCTCCCTATCTACCTTACCTTCGTATTTATTCAACTCTTACTGGCTGGCTGCTACTCCATCCGATGCTTACTTACCCTCTCTTGTCAACTTTGGGGAGTGGCAGTTAACAGGAATACAATTTAGGTGGAAAGGTAATACACACAGGTATTTATTAAATGAAACCAGCACCAACAGAGAGACGGAGATTTTCGGATTTCTAGCTTGCTTTTTAACCATGCAGATGAGCCACAATAAAATCATAACATGAGTTACGTTTCCTTGAAGGATTTGGAACCGTATCCAACTCTCTCTCTCTCTTTCTCGTAGAGGTTCAAGCATAAACAATGAAACAAAAAACGTAAGGAGCTTTAATTGTTTCTTGTTTTTCTTTTGTGAATCAAAACATGCAAGTCTCTTTTTCTCAGACTTTCCCTTTTAAGGAATATTGTTCAAGATTCGCATGCTGGTTACTCTACTTGAATGATTAATAAATGACATAATCTTTAATCCTTCCTAACCTAAACGGATTACTTTGCATACGCTAACTAACAACGTGTCTAGTCTAATCATATATTCGACAGACGTGATTTAAACTAATATTAACTTCGTTCAATGTTTTTCAGCTACTTTACACTAGAAGCATGTGCTTTGTTTCTTAACGCCTGATTGAAACAATAAGGAACTTAATTTAATTTTATCTTCAAGCTTGGAATCCGCAAACGTGACTGCTAAGGCCAAGGAGGAGTTAATACCTCTAAAAGTGACGTATACTTTCAATATATTTATTTAGTAGCACTAGCATTAGTTGAGTATTCAGTAAAACTGATAGATTTCTATCTTCAGTAACATGCAAGACCCATGCTCATACCCCAGAGAGTTAATTTATTTCTGTGAGCTTTAGACCCAGTACGTTGACTCGCCTCTTCTACAAACCGAACCTTTTGTGTTTGCGTACTGCTGGATGGATGGGTTTTCTCTATTTACTAATCCAAACTTTACATAAGATAAAGATAAAACATAAACAAACCTGTCCAATCACCAGGATGCGATGCAATGATCGAGACAAATAAAAAAAGTTGACGCTGAGTCACTCCTAGCGGATTGTTTTAATGAAAACTAAAGTCCTTGATCATTAAACCTTAATGCACTTTCCAAAGGTCCTGTGTACTTTATACTGATAAACTAATCAAACAGACGAAACTGGTCAAGTA
>JAQFZX010001300.1:0-32288 GCA_034682405.1 Hydroisotoma schaefferi | reverse complement strand
ACACCGCGCGCTCACTCCGCACACACCGCGCGCTCACTCCGCACACACCGTGCGCTCACTCCGCACACACGGTGCGCTCACTCCAGCCGCATTGCGCGCTCACTCCAGCCGCATTGCGCGCTCACTCCAGCCGCATTGCGCGCTCACGCCGAACTCATCGCGCGCTTGTTTCAGACACAGCAATTTTATCCCTTGGCTATGCCCGTTTACAACGGTTTATTTATTAAAGAATATGAATGCATACAGGTGTTAAATGAACCAAAACATTAACGTTTTGAGTAATAATTATAGAATTGATTGATCACAAGCTACTCAGAAATAGTGATAGTAATTTCTTAGGCTTTCACAGAATCGTATTATAAGACGTAATTGGAAATTAGAGATAATCTGGAAAAGACATTAGACATTTATCAAAATAATGGCGTCATGTAAGAGATAAAAGTATACTTATGCCAAAATAAGTCAATCATAATATGATCAATTCATGGCATATTCGTGTACATGGATTTTTAGTTTTTATATGAAAGGGTTTCAAGACGAAAGAGACGAAATTTTACTTTGAAGAGGGATCTAAAATACGAGCTGCTTCATTGAAGTGTTGCTACCCTAAATCCTCGCACATATCACGCGCCTTATACATGATAAAAAAGATGTTTTGAAGTATCTTTAACATTGGCGAGATACCTCTTTTAACATTTAAAGGATAGGCGTGCGGTGTAATTAACGAAGGCGTTTTATGGGCCAGGATTTAGGGTAAGTACAAATACTTTACTTAAGCTGCTGTGTAAGCAGTACAGTAAAAACGTCACCAATTGGAACTACAAGGCACAAATGTTAATATTGGTATTTTGTTCAGTACAGTGTACTCCAAATAGCGGCATAGGAATAGACATCTTAATGGAACAAAATATCTCAGCCCAAAACCATTATTTCGGATGAATCCAATCTGCGATTTAATCCACAGCTTGAGCTTGAGTAGAGAATGGATTTAGAAGGTAAACCGGACTTGATCGGCTGCATTCAAGCCATCGACAATGCACTTTTAATGCATGTAGAACATGATTGGTTCTGCTTTGCAATGCTACACTTACAATCAAACTGTGAACTCAGTAGCTTTCATTTTGAGATATTTTAAAAGATAATTGAAATCATATGCGAGAATGGATACAGTAATCCATCCTTCGGCTCATACGTAACTGCAGAACAGCATAAAAGCTTAATTCTTTCTTTTCATGAGCTTTTACTGATCAATTTTGTCAACAACGATGCATATACTTGCCGTTAATATCTGCCCAGTAGTATTACGACTAACGGTTTAAAACTTTTTGATTTATTTCTTTTTCAGAGCATCATTTCTTTAGCATCTGCATTCAGCATAGTCTTTTGTGCACCGGCAGTGTCTTCGGTCCACGTGAGCTTTGTTTCTGGAAATAAGGCTACCCAGTACTCGCATGCGATTGTGGGAGCTTCTTCTCCACTTCTTCGGTACAACTTGGTTCCCAACCATAGTCATGGTAAGTCGAAACTCCTCTATCAAAGGATTAAAGTTCAACGTAATTGAATCAAATGAACAGTTATAACAACTAACAAACAGTTTTACATAAATCTCTGTTGTAATTTCTAAAGGACTTTTTAAATCAGACCAACACGCTTTTTTAACACTAAAATCTGACGGTTTTAATTTAAGATGTTTCAAGTAACTACAGAAATTTTAATAAATGTGTGAAGGCTATACCGCTTCGTACAATGACAATTAAATCTAGTAAATAGCCTGAAAAACGGCATCAAAAGTGGCAAGTTTTCAAAATTTAATAACGAAAATTCAGAGGTCAAACTGGCAAAATTACAATTTTGAAAGCGTTAAACTGGCAATGTTCTTTCTTTATCAGCTAAATCTCCTTAATATCGTATTTCTTGATCATTAATTCAACTACAACCTACTTGCTAAATTGCACTTAAGCGCTGGTGCCTTTCCTACGTCATGATGGGCTGTACAGTTACTAAAGCATAGTTCAAGATTTACTTACTTTGGAAAAGTTGCAGCTGCAACTATTCAGGAATCAATTCATTGCCACTTTCGAACCCCCAAAGTTAAGGTCTTGCCACTTTGACTTTTAAGGTATTGCCACTTTACAATTTGCCACTCTGACTGTAAATCCAGTAGAAATTCGGCCAGCATTTATCGAGTATGATGTGATCAATTTTACAACTAAATTTGAAAAGTGGTATCGCAAGGGCTTAAAGTTAGGTACGCTTTCTCGGATTAATGTCAGAATGATTTGAGATTGTTAAAGAAGAGCATTTTTTCCCTAAAACAATATTTCATGGTCCAAGTGTACGTCAGATTTGGTTGAGGCCGCATTATCTTTTTCATCCATTAAGTCTAAATTAAGCCACCTTAAGTATGTGCAACACGATGCCGTTTTATAGGTACTAGGTTTAACGCTAGTATCATCGACAAGAAAATATGAAGGATTGAAAACATATATTACGCATATATATCGTAAAAACTAATTTTTTCAGAAGCGCTTTAAATAAGCCAAAATCAGCAAGAACATAGCATATAACAAAAACTATTGGGCTTTCTTTTACTGAATGCTAAAAATACCATATGTAACCGTAACTGTCGTATATCAAACATTCAAAGATGAGTGAAACAGTATCACTTGCTAGCCTTCCTTAATGAATTATGCACCAAGTGGGAAACATAGTAAAGTTCCTTAATTTTAGTAATTTTTTGGTTAATCAATCCATTTATACTGAATGCCAAAGCTTAATATTGGGAATGCTGGACTGATAGTAAGATATTTAGGACATAGTGAAAGTCGACCCGTAAGGAAAAGAAGCATTGGTCGTCAACAGTACGGAGAAATGAGACGGCTAAAAGTTGCCTCAACCCTCGAGCCTGTGACAATGACTTCTGCGACAGAGATTGAAATGGATTCAACATTAAGAAGAATAAGACCTCGATCACCCTTGAGTCTCAAATTGAGCACATCTAACATAAACGATTCCTTCTCAAGCCTAACTAACCCTACTACCACAGCCACAGCTTCTACGAAATACACTGGCATAATTGACAAAACAAACAAAGGTTTCACCAAAAGTCCTACGATTCTCCATAAAATGATGCGGAGTCGAGTAGAATTTGTGGATAAAGAACCCTCGTCGATGACCACAAAGTCCCAAAGGAACAGTGGTGGGGTCGGTTCCGACTTAAAAAAATCCGGTACCAAAGAACTGACTGTGACGAGCCGAATTTCAGGGAGCAATTTGCTCACTGAACTGAAGGCAACGACTGTTGACGCTTTGAAAGCCACTGATAAACCCAAAGCGGTTAAAAGAAGTCCATTCCTATCCGAGAATTTTGACGGTGGAGCCATCACGTTCCCTGACTTTGACGAGTTCGGTGGTAAGAATTACACAATAACAATACTAATTTTTAACTTCAACCATAATTCTTTCACCATCTTCCGATCTCAAGACTCTCACTCTAACTGCTATACTAAATTTGAAACTTTCATTACTTGTAAAAAATACTTTACTTACTCTCGACCATATTTTCTTACTTGATAAGAGCTTCGTTCTCTACCTACTCTACGCACACATAAAATCCATAAGATAAATATTGTAGCATCTTCCAAATTATCCAGTTACTTATCAACTCCAAGAAGATGTGTATAACCTCATGGTCCACCAACTCCTACGTGGGATACGTTGCCTTCTCTGTTGAATATCATTATGACTTTTCCAGTATTCCCTTCTTTGCTCTTGAGTGGAAAGTCCAAATGTCTTTTAAATTCTTGACTAAAAAAATCCTATTCCTCTCCCACTTCTACTTAAGCAACTTTTACCTTTTATATTCTAAGAATCCAACGCTTACGCCAAAGTATACCACATTATGAGCTTATTCGATGCAGGATCAATAGCAAGTAAGTAGTCAACAGTCTGCCGGTGTGGTTGTGTGCTTCAAGTTAGCATGATTGAAAAACTCAAGGACGGATGTTTCCACAAATAAGTACTTATATCTCGTTGTTTCTAAACCAGCTCAAGGTGAATGAAATAAAAAAACTCTCAGAAAAAGCTCGTTCCTTGTCCTAATAAGTAAAAAGGGATAAGGAAAGAGCGATGTGCCTTTATTTGGGAAAAGTTAGCTTTTCGAGCTTACGCAAGTTTTTCGACTACCTGGGACTTCCCATTTTACTTTGAATGTAGTATACAATGTTGCTACAATTCTGATACGAGGACCTTTCAATACACCATATAGAAATTCGGAAATACCCTTTGCCGGAGGCTATAGGAGTACTACGAATTCCACTTCCCGTTATTACTTTATTTTTTACCGACAAGCGTTCAGCCTCAAACAAATGCTCAGCTGAGTATTAAAAGGCATTAATACTCAGCTTGTCACTGAGAAAAACCAAATTAACGTAGGAAGTTCCAAGCCAAAATAATATGATGAACTGCTTTTCCCTTGAAACATCGAAATATTTGACATGTAGTTAATGTGACATGTAAGATCCATCAAACCTATATCTGCGGGCTTAAACAATTAAAGTTGTACTAGTAATAGTTCGTAGGGACAGGGAATATCTATTTTAAAATCTTCATCTTGTATGTTTGTGGAGAAATTGGTACTATGCAAAAGACTTTCTTTCGCTCACGTCATGTACGGCTCATTTATAGATCTCACTTCCTCTCACTAATACCCATATTTAACTGTCTGTGTTCTAGATAGTTATATTGATGAAATTCCTCAAAATGAAACTCATGTTCTGCTTGTTCATTTGTCATAAGTCAAAGCTTAATTTCCTTACGGCACAAACTTTGCAGGGGAAGCACTTTTTACTCTTTAATTCCATCTAATACTATCTGCTCTTTTCCCGTTTTCCCCTTTTCTTGAGCAACTCAAAGAAATACTATATAGAAAGTACTGCATTGTAAGGAAAATGTTCAATAATGTTCTCCTCAATTGTTACTTCAGGTAAATGTTGAAGTTAAAAAATGAATGAACCGAAAGGTACATTTACAAAGTACTCAACTCAGACACAAAACTATTAATAAATCAGAAGGGATTTTGATATAAAATAATGCCTATATACTACAAAAATAATGAGACGCAGCTACTGGGATTCAATCGTCGTGAATTAACTCCCATAAATGACATGCATCTGCAGAAAATAATTGAAAATTCAGTCGAATCACTTATTTTAGTAATGTTGACTTAAATCCAGTATTAACGTATGTTCAGCTTCAGTACTTGTAATTTGTGAGCAAATGGTGTGAATCTATATTTCAATCCTGGTCGTCATACGAAAGCTTTCTAGTTTGAATAACAGCGGAAACAAAATCGGAGGTTTAGTTTACAAACTAAACTCCCATGCCGCAGTATTTTCGGAGAGCATAGTTACTCTTATCAAAAGCTCAGTGAATACTTATGTAGAATAAAATAACATGAAAACCTACATATTTTGAAAGCAAATGTGAGACGTATTGTATTTTGTAGTGAGTTTTTTAATTAGGTGAGTATGCTGCCAGGAGGGACACGTGGTAATTGGAAATGTGAGTATGTATGCTGCTTCGCCGGTAGGCCAGTACCGCTAATTGAATTGTGTTACATTTGGTTCGGCCAGCAGTAGTCGAGCAAATGATTATTGCTTTTAAAAGTAGTCTTCTGATATTGAAACGTTAGACCTTTGTAGGGTTAGCCAGACAGTGTTAAATAACAACATTTATCTCAAAATAATACGTTCAAACATACCGAATTGCAGTGAAGTACATGTGTTAAGACCAACAACAACTATTATTGCTGTTGCTGGCATATTTTGTTAGTTATATTACCGTCTATTGTCTAAATAATACCAAAACAATTATGCGGCTACTACGTCGGGTTGCGACTTGTGAGTTAAAAATGTTGGGTTCCAATTATATGGGACTAATCAGTGAGTGCGACTTATCCACTGATGCGGCATATAGAGCGGGTTTTAGGGTACTTTACTATGGTATGTATGCTGTGATTCTTGTCTACGATGCTTCGCGTACATCAACATACTTTCCCGTTTAGCCTGTTTCTCTTCCGCTACCTTTTCTAATAGCTTAACTCCAAGGTTATTTGATCTTCTTAACTTCACTCGAGTTTTGATAGCAACGCTGTTGTTACCCTGTTTCAGTTTCATCTTCTAGCTGGTTACTTTTGGCTTAAGAACCCAAATTAAGCTTAAACTTCTTATGTATAACTTTGGAGCGAGTGGAGAAAGCTTTTTAAAAAAGCATTGCACAAGAGGAAGACAGAATACAAAAACAAACTCTGCAACTATATCTTAAACGTCACAGCTTTTAAAACCTTAAATGAAAAGTATGCGTTTCTTTAAAATAGTTGTGGGATTAAGGCCAAGCACATTTAATTACCTTCCATCTACGTGCCAATATCTGGGCTGACTAGTATTCCTTTGAGACATTAAAATACGCTTCAATGACACTTTTCTTAAGCGACGCCTTTCCCTTTACTTTTCGGAGCTTATTAAATTGTGTTCAAAAAACTCATAAAGCTTTTCCTGTATTCTTTTAATTATAGAAGTAGTCGGATAGAAAACTATTTACTTACTCATGGAAACCCTATAGTCCAAAATATTCTGAACTTCCTTGATTCCTCCCTAATCATTTACTCATAATTTATTTACTGTAAGCTACTCCTACGTACAATTTTATTTCAAAGCTCCGAAGCAGTTTCGAGTCTTACAATTATATTTTTTATCCTTTTATCTATATGAGAGTAGTATGTTTTACTGAGAGCTTTTATGTTAAGATACTTTCAGCCATTCATTAGTTTGAGAGCTCCATTTACTTAAATCTCCAGTTTGAATAAGTTAAGGCGATATTGTCACTTTCATCTCTATTCTAAAATGAGTGCTAACTAAGGAGCCTCATCATCTCGTACTCATCTCACTCATTCCAGGGTCTACAGGGTTTTGCTTATACTCTTTTGCAGCCATATGAAGTTTTTAAAATAAAAAGTGCATTATAAAAACTTGTGTTTTTACCAATTTATATTGTATAAGATCTTTATGTATCCGTACATTTTTTCCATATCTCTAAATTCCAACTTCTCCTTATTGAACGCTGTATTCTTTTTCTTGTAAAAGTAATAGCTTTTATTACCGCATCTAGTGAGTAAGAAACAAATAATTATTTTTATCAATTGCTCTATCTACTTCAAGGTGATGAATTCGGGTCTCTACGAAATTTTGCTGGAGCAGCAAGTGGAGGTGGTCGAGGTAGTGCTGGTTCACACACTCATTTAAATCCTGAAGCCCTATCCCCTGATGGAGTCTTCTTACCTCCCCTTCCTACTGAGGTAATTCCTCACAATTAAAAGGGTGAAGGAACCTTGAAGGTTGTTCGTTTTTGAAATGTTTTTCACTGCTTCATACGCCATTCAGACAGATGCTAAGTTCCCTTATGGATAACCTTTGAAGGCAGTTTAATTATGAAAAAGTAAATTAATAATAGTGCGGCTTTACTCGTGAATACTGTAATACAAACCTGCGATAAGTAACCACTAAACGGGTTGTTGTTACTCTGCCAATTACTAGTAAAAACTCGAATTTAATAAAATGTTTCATGTGTATAGAAGAACGGATTCCTATAATAATAGTGTTGAAATTTCTTTGTGGAATTCTTCATGTTTCAGGCAAGTGATTACGCGGACAATGATCCTTATCTTGCCGACCCGGACACTGCTAAGTATGCCTCCCAGCATCCGCCATTCTTTGCGGCCTTTCCTCATAAACGGACGGTGCTGGCTTTAAACGATCAACGAGAGGCTAACGGGTTGGAGCCAAATATTCTCCGAAGCATTCGTCCCTTCTTTGCATTTTTTGAAACCTCAAAGTAATCTACTACTTGACCATTTAGCCATTCATGACTAACACAATCTTCCGCTGCTGCTTTAACCTCTCTCTCAGAAAATGCCGGCTGGATATAGAAAGAATTCTTAACTCTTTCTTTTGTATTATAATGATAAAACCATAACATTTTCTTTTATAATATCTCTAATGTAAATCAATTACTAATAATCTGACTAAAAATCCTGTTCTGAAATGGCTGTAAAGATTATAAAACAAGCGGTTTTGTACCATATTTTGTATACTCTACTAATTTCGTCTTCTATACTCTAGAACTTCTTTTTACTAATATTAACATACGCGTGCTTCATAAAATTACAAACGGATGAATCTACTCTTCAGTGTCACTTAAATGGTAAGCATAAACTGCATGAATTAGTCCTGCAGACTTCACAAAGAGGTGGTAAAAAGTGAAGGACCAGGAATAAACAGATAGCAGTGTAATCCGAATCCGATCAAAGTAGGTTTTATGTTTAGAATAATTTTACAACGTGGCTGTCTCCACATGGGGGCAGACAATTTGACTCGTACTGCAGATCAAATCAGTGTAGTAGGGAAAAATTATGATCGTGGTTTTAGACCTTTATAACTTTTAATGGGCATCTACTGCAGAATATCGAATAAAGTCTGTTAATCGTGCTAGTGCCAATATGTAGGAATGGCGTTAGTTGAAATGGAGTAAAATATTCCTTATAAATTGAATCGGATAGAAGAATTCTGGTGGTAAAGGTCGATAATAATTTTTAATTGTTCAGATTTTACAGCTTACAAACTTGAAGTTAAATCATGAGACTTCTGCAGGACGAAATAACAAATATTTTTCAATTCATGGCGAATTTTATTATAGTTCTGAGTTTTAGAAAGCCAATGAGTGTACATTTTATGTGAAATCCCCAGCAGTCAGAGAAAGTAGTCTCCGGGCGACCCACTACTGGGGTCACCAGATCACATAATTGCATAATCCTAAGTAACTGGGCTAAACCTGGAAGATAAAAGCACTTAAGACGTTAATTTTATCTGACGCATCCATTTTCTTAGTTTTCAATTTTTTCATAAAAAATATCAAACTACCCAAGTTGCCATGTTAAAGTATTGGTCATGGAGTTCAGACCCTAGTGGGTCGCCCGGAGACCACTTTTCTAGCTATTGGGGATTGCACATGAAATTTACACTCATTAGCTTTCTAAAAATGGAAACTATAAAAAAATTCGTCATGAATTGGAAAAGGTTATTGTAATTTCGTCTTGCTGCTCTCGCAAAGAAACACCTTGTATTATGACTAAGCTTACTTAGAAACACTTCTGTCATCTTAAACATAAAATATAAGAGGGATTGGCACATGTCGACTTGACGGTTAAAGACAGGTCATCCCCGTGGTGGTTTAATTTTGATGAGCTAAATATCTTTTTTAATTAATCTAGCTTCAATTTTGGATTATCCTTATTTGATTTAGGTTCTTCTATCTATTTCTAGACTCTAGATCAAGGTTCTATTTAATGACTGTTTCATTAAATAGAAAATTGATTAAATTTAAAAAAAAAGAAGGAAACTTTAAACTGCAGCGAGACCGTTCGAATTGGTTTATAGAGCCTTCAGAGATGAAAATTTAATTTCTGAACTTAGATATGCGGCATGGGGATTTTGTTTGTAGGGAAAGTATTTTTAGAGAAGGGGGTAGTTGTTTATATAGGGTCATTTTCAAGGGGAAGTTATTCTGGAAAGGGCCCAGTTCCAAAGGGGAGGAATAACCGGAAATACGGTAGTTTAAGTTAGGATTATAACGGGAAACCCGTCTAACCCCTATTCTAAGCTCTTCATAATTCGCCAACTGCTGCTATAATCCATAACGTATCCGATTTACAATTTCACCTCTTCAGCGAGCTAACCAAGCTTCAAGCAGACTTCCACTTTACTAATACTGTTAACTAACTGTACAAAAATTAACTATAATAAACTAACATATTGGTTGAGGGGAATAGGAATAATGTTTTTGGAAAAGTTTAACTTGTCATTTTATCTCGTATGAAAATTGAAACCCATAAAATGTTTTACGACTGACATGTAATTTCATATTTAATTGTTAAGTCATCACAGCAGAAGCCACTCTTCTGATTTGAGTCACGTTCACCATCACGCACCCCTACATCACTCGCCTAGGACTTACTATGGCAACTCCAACGAAGTATTCTATAATTTAGATCCAAATCTCCTCATTTACGCGGAAACAAAAACACATCCCATAAGGTCATCCTGGAATTTATTTGGTAAATAATGTCGGATGACCCTAATGCAGATTGGAACGATCATCTCACCTCATTTTATCTCCACCCAAACAACATGGCACACTCAGCCTTATGCTGCATTATGATACAAACTAACATTATAGTCTCCTTGCCCTTAATAGGACCAAACTCATCCAAAGGTGCGTCACCCTGATAGGTTAAATTATGTTATATCCCTGCTGTCTAAAATCCAAGTTATAAAAAGTCCACTTTAATATGCATATCATTCTATCATATGAATCGCTAGGAAAATGTTCTGCGATGTTTTCCAGAGCTTCGTAGTCGTATCGCGATGTTCTGTCCCGGCATAGAATACGCCTTGGTAAAACCTTTTCCCCCCACTCTTTTATTAATTACAACTGTGAAAATAAAGGTGATATTATTTCCATACAAATATTAATATAAGACCTCCAATTGTAATGATAATATGCTTATTTTATATGACACGATAAAGTTAAGTAGAAAACATTTATTTTTGTGTATAAACTTGTATAAAAATACTATTCTTTGAGTATAACATGGATAAAACTTGATTGATAATATCTGAAAGGATTGCTATTTTTCGGCTCTCTCATAAAACTCCAGGTGCAAGTAACGAATTGGTAAATGTTGTTATCATGACAACAATAATGGCCAACGGCATGTAAGAATTTGATTTCAAATTGTATGCTGAATTACACAAGTCTCCTCTACAAAGGCATAATTGGGTTACTTTATTGCGAATTTTGACTTCCGCACACCTTTCCTCCCCATCATTAGGAGCCTGGCTCAAACAAGTTCGGTCTGTAGCAGATCCATAGTCTGAAACAAATCCGAGCATCCTTGCATCTCATAATCATCATCTTACATTTTGATGAATAACGTAAGAAAAAAGCGTAAAACCCTACCATCAGCAGGCCCCCTGATACCCTCTCGTTGTTTCTGACACCAACCAGACGGACAAGAAGTAACTGATATTGGTAGTCCTGGAAGATTCCTTATGGAAGTGTCATTGAAGGGAAAAGGGTCCCTACAGTCCCCGTGCTCTCCTCGTGATCGACAAACAAAGCAACGTGTGGATATCCGACCTGTCGAGAAAAAAGCATCACAATTGTTTGCTATTCTTATTATCCTATACTGGAAACTGCTTTAAATTGAGACGATCATTCACCACACAGTACAATATGTTAACATGTCTCAGAGATCGAGGTCAAAGGTTGGAAAGTTAGTTTCGTTATGTCCACATAGGTTTAAGACTTACCCAAGCATGTCTCGAGGCAAAAAATCATAAAAAAGATACAGCAAATCAGCAGACGACGGAAGTTCATTTTGATACAACTTGGAAACTGGGTAAAACTGAAAATCAAGAAAAGTTTTATATTATTTATTCCCCTTCTCTTGTCAACATACTTTTATAATATTAAATCCTAACCGCCTACACACCTTTCCGTTGCCTCAACCAATGGTAATATCAGTTTTTATAAATATAATACAGGTATAATACAGGTACAATACAGGAATCCTTTACAGGAGACAATTGTACTGCTGAAGGTAGTGGTTTTTGCCATTCCTTCACTCACCTCAGGCAAACAGAGGATCTCGGGATGCAGCAGATTGCTCACGGCTCACATTCACGCTCAATTTCCACAATTTACCATCCATTCACTTCGGGAGTGGATACAGGAAATTGTCTCTCATTTATAAAAATATGAATGTCATCTAAACGGATTCAATAAAACATTTGCTTTGACACTTTGATGATACTTGTCTTTATTAGCGTGTCAAGACTGGATTCAAGAACATATTAAAAATAATAATACATAATGTTTGATTTTCAACCAGCGACACAAATTAAAAGCTGGCTGGTATCTTACATGACGCTGCTAGTTGTCGTTTTGCAGCTTGCAGCAGCTGCTGCAACTAAATACAGCCGGAAACATTGTCAGTTTGCAATTGTCCCATCAAAATCAGATGGATTTCTACAAAAGTTTCTCATTCCTCCCTCTTTATCTCTCTTCCATTTCTGTACACTATATCTATTTCATTAGATGCATTATTGTATTGTTGTGCGGTATGCATTTGCTGAATCGAAAAAAAAACTTTTCAATAAGTGAACCTTAAGAAAAATCGGTTTGATGTCGGCTTTTTGCTACTACGGATAGCACGATATGAAACCCATTTTCTAGTCGCATCCAACCTTAGAGTTTTGCTGGAGTGAGCTTTCTCCAACTGAGCTAGAGCGGATGTGCTGGGGAAAGAAGGTCGGAAATAGGAAACTGAAACTCAGATCCTTTAAATAGTCCTGGTATTTCTCTTCTAAGGAGCAGTTTCCCAGTTACTTTACCAACTGCAATATTGTCATTTTTCTCTCGTGAAAGCAAGTCTTATCTTCCTCTTTGGAATTTACATAGTATTTCTCACACTCACAAGAACCCAGTGCGGGGGCTATTGCGACAAATAAGTAAAATTAAGATTAAACAAGAACCTCTCCACTAGATAAAAAACTGAGCAGTGGATTTTACACCAAATCTTATTGCCGTTTTCTAATAAAACAAACAGACTAAACATTTGTCTTACCGGAACGTTTGTGCCGTAGTGCCTCTGACTTGCAGTTAAGCCCTCTCTAGATATTTACACATTTGTCAGCAGTTTCATTTTTTGACGTTTAAACGGTTTTTTGACGCAGAGAAATCCCCATTATAAGTGATATAAGTAGCGTTGCAGTACAATAATTATTCTCACACTGCAGTCTTACTGCTTTGGAAAACTGTCAACTGTCATCAGGAAAAAGAAAGTTACCCTGCATACATCAGTAGTGAGTGGAAGGAAAAAGGATATTGAACGGATTATTGTGTATATGACAACATTTTCTTGTTGATGTGACATTTGTGAACAGGAAGAAGAGACAATAAAGTGTTGGGTAGAATTTTCATAAATCATAGAATTTAATTCATTCCAAAACTCATCTGTTTTAGTAATACGATCTTCTGTTTTAGGCTATTAATTTCTACAAAGACAAATCAAGCTCTTAATTGGGATATAGAAGTTGAGCAAGAATTCTGAAGCTAAACACTAAGGTAAATATTATCAATCTATCTAAACAACAAATAAATGTACCCTTCTTTGACTTGACTAACAGTATCTATACTATACGGCACGTGTTTAATTGATGCTGAACTGAGAATCCTTTATATTAATTCAGTAAAAGCATAACGACTCGTCAATATTCATCGTAAACCCGGTGATTAATTACAAGAATTTTCTAGCAATAAATTTAAAGTCAAACAGTTAGTGTAAGTCACGGATTCTCTTTACCTTCCTAAAAGAACTCCCGATAGCTATTATTAGAGCTTGCAATTCATTAAACCGTCACATATTCATCTAACGCGGAACTTTAGAGCTTAACTAAGTTGGATAAGAATTACAGTAAACTTTTGCAAAGCCTGCAATTACAAAGGAGGTAAGCGTATGGAAATTTACATATGAATTTAACATTTTCTCTGTTTCAGTGACATATAAATGCCTGCTTAAGCTTCATTTACTATTCAATCGTGCTGCAGCTGGGCCAATAGAATTAATAAAAACTAGTTCACCCGTTTCTTTGACATAAAAGTTTTCAGTTTTTCAGAGTTTTAAAAACATTTTGAGCGAGGCATAATACTTCATTGTCTCTTTAATTGGTCGTTTGATCATAAAAGATTTCTATTTTTTTTTATTAAATAGTAAGAGATATTCAGCTCAAGGGATAAAACGTTAGGAGTACTTGGCTAGAGAATGAGAGGTACTTGAACTTCTAAAGCCTCGTTTTGTCCTTATTCTTTCTTTTTCTCGTTTGCTTGCTTCTCGCTGTCCAAATACCCTTATTTTGAATGAATAGAAGCATGAAAATACTCTGAATTTCAAAGATAGTTAAAGTACTTAAATCGGTTTAAAATTTAAATTTATTACTAGAAAATAGGATTTGGCACGTTTCTTCCTCCGTAAGTTTGCTTTAGAGTTGACGTTTTGTATAATACAACACGTGCGACTTTAACTTCGTGGCTATTTTTTTTACGGTAACGGTGTATAAGTGAGTGGGAGGGTTTCTGGTTGGATGCATGTAGTTTTTGGAACATATTGCTATCTTCTATGAAAGTTCTCACTACTTATTTTACTTTTAGTACATTTGGCCTGCAAAGTATTATTGAAACCTTTTTTAAACTCTACATCGAGGAAATATTATTTAAAGTTCTTCTTCAAGTGAAAGTGAGCTCAACATTGTTCTGAATGTTGTTTTTCTTTATTTTGTGAGTATTTTAAATTTCACTGGCTAAAGTGGATTAAGTTTGCAAATTTTTTGACAAAGATGCCTTTAAAATTGGTATTTTACTGGAAAGAAATCCCGTCAGACAATATTCCTTGTAAAATGGATGATATTTAAGCAACTTTCAGTAGGTAACATTGAACAGAAACCTGTTCACAGTACAAACGATACTGTTAAAACCTGCGCTTGAGATAGCAAACAAAACCGTACCAAAGAGTAAAGAAAGCACACTTTCCCACTATAAAATTTTGTGTTTTACTGACAGCTATGTTGGCGAAACAATTTAATTAACAATAGTGTAAATAAACCACAAAAAGTTAACCTTTCGCTTGCATGAATTCGAATTATTGCGAAATCTGATTCCTCTCACTACTGTAATATTTCTGCATATATTTTACATGAAAGTTTTTACTTGCTACAAATAAAGAGGGGGTTTCGCCTAGGATGCTAAAGAGAAACAAGTATGTCCTACCGAAGAAAGAGTTCTTACTACTGCGGTTTACGGCGTAACGACAATTAGAGTTAGAAAGGTGAATATGGCAGTTGTGTTAAAATTAAAGTGGATTGGACTACTCCAGTTCAGATTTAGATTAATAAAAAGCATTTATTCTATTATATAGCTAATTATGACATGTATACTCGTTAGTAAGTATAGCTATACCCGTACTCCATTCACCAGTCTCAGGTTCTCTACAGGGAATAAGGAGTTAGTGAGTTAATCATGACCAGTCTCAGGTCAGTCATCAAGAGAAGAGCTGAAGTTGAAGAATGCTCATCGGAGCTGGAGAGCAGGGCCCTTTTGTAGGTGCTATTCTGCTGGAAACGCAAGATTCCTTCGAGAAGGAAGGATAACTTTCCAGTCACAGGAAAGACAGGGAAGGATAGGAAGTTTAGTTTAGCAAGTCACATGCTAATAAGGTCCAAGGCGGAGGTCAAGCTACTTAGTGGAGTGTGGGGATGGTTTGGCCTTATAAGGGAACATAGTTTGAGTACTTTATTTCCAAGTACACAAATTGATGGAGTTGATCCGCTTTGTTTTTTCGAAAGTAGAAGATTGTTAGGTAATATTATGCAAAGATGTGATAAGACGATGGGGATGGGAGAGAACACAATAGATATTCTGACCGGACACTCGGTTTGGACATTGACTGGGGAGATCGTGGTCAGCATACTGAATGTAGAAGAATTCAGCGCAATAAATTATTCGACCTTGACGTGATAAGAATATTGTAAAACAAACTTGTTTGTATTCTCTGGTATTAGCATATCAAGAGGGTTACATGCGAAAAGTGTGAAATTCACTAGGACAAAGGGTCCAGACAGAATAGTATTGAGTTCGAATAGCAATTTATGACCTCCAGCGTGAAATTATGCACCTTGAGTAGAAATATTTGTGTCCATTATTCCTTCCTACCGCTCCAACTTCCTTCTCGTGTAGATTGTACGTTTAAATTCAATAGTTAGCATGTTCTACGACGTCTCCCAAAGGCAAGTGATTCCTTTTAGGTCAGTAGTAAATAGTCGCGAACAATACGTTCAATAACTATTTTGACAAAAACAAGGGCATGAGAAGAAGGCTATGAGTAGGGTAAGTGAAACGATGTGTTACAGCCCATGAAGAAAATGGAGTTTTAAAAATGGGGGTAGGTTAGACTAGCTTGCATTTGCATACCATTGAAAGGCTACAAAACACTATTTACATCACAAAAAAATTTATTAGCTATCTCCGACTAAATTTTTCAACTCCAGTACAAGATTATTTGAGAAATCAATGATTATTTCTGAAACTTGTAAGCTCAACTCTCGCGGAATAAAGCGTATCCACTGCACTGTGTGTAATTTTGTACTGGGAACTGGCAACTGGAGCCTTTTCAAATTGAATTCTTTTAGCCCTTGAAAAATTAATCTTCATGTGTTCGCAAGTTTTCTCTCATATTCATAAAGTCGACTGACCACCGTTCAGGCCGACTTAAATGTCACCGCATTATACTTTTCTGGATAGTACTGTGCATAAAAACCTTAGTTCCCTCTTAATACGAGATGGGCACAAAATACAGATCGCCACTAAAACTATCAATGCTTCGCTTCCTTTGTCTGACATTCATTCAAATTTACTCACAATTGGAAGAATCGAACGTTCATTTTAGGCCCTTTCATATGGATTAAAAAGTATTTATAACCTTAAGCAAACCCGTAGGAACCCATTGGAAGATGTATTACTTGATTTATCGCCCTTCAGGATACCCCGAGCTTTTAAGTTAAGCTATAATAAAACTATTGTGAGTCATCCGTGAATCATTCGTTGTTAGTTTACGACGCATCCACTGATGCATGAATAATTAAAATCGAGCAAGAACTGACCAGGATATCACGAATCAAACGTGTAGGGTCCGTCGACAAACACACTATTCATAACGCAATTACCCAACACATACACAAAAGTCTTATGGATATCAAAGAATTAACGAAAGAAGCAGGTGTCTTCAAGAATAAAACGTTAGGACCTGAGTGGAAATTTTTTAATGACATCCTTTCTTAGTTGTTCAGTCGATATCTCTCAAAATAGCGTATTAATTGAGCATGGGTATAGTATACTGTCTACATTAAACAAGTTGCTTGGATCAGAAAGGAAAAAACAAATCAAGAAACGTTCTGTTTATTCGGTATTCTTTAAGCTTTTTTATGTTAGATATTTCCTAAAAGTTTTGGGTTAGTGAATTGAATTGTTCGGTAGAAGCATGAGCCAACTTTGTGGAAGGATAGGATAGAGGAGGGTGAAAGTATTACAATGATTACCGGGTAAAGCAAACCAAGTCAACGGAAAGACGCTTTCAGATTGCCAACAGATGCGATCAGCACTCAGTCTGTAAAAAATGTGGTTGATGATAAAATAACAGAAGTTGCTAGTCTTTTGATGTTTTATTCATGCAGCCCTTGGAACTGTCCCAGGAATGTGCTTGCTTTCCCCTTGTTTAATCAGTCACTGTGCTGGTTATAAACTCCATTTAAGAAATGGCACTTTTTCCCCCGAAACCGTTCACAAAGTAATTCTAAATTTATTTCATTTTCCGTTGAATTGTCTACAAATGTCAACTCCACTTCTACATTATTTTTATTGAATTAAAAATTTAAATCGGATTAAGAAACAGGATTTTCTACCAGTTTAATATTCAGATTTTCTGCTTCAGTTATAGTTACTATTTGGATTGGCTGTCTGTTTTAGAAGATCGAAAGAGCAACAAGCTAAGCATAGAGATCGATTGCAGCACCTATAGTTTTGCCAGTTTTACTGATTGACTGAACAAAATAAATGCCTGTCATCTGCCTGAAACTCGATTCTCAATCGGTCTACAGGGTAGTCTTAGAGTAAAACGCAAAATAATTTATAAGCCAGCCAAATAATTTGTATACTACTGAGAAGTGTAATTGCATATTTTGTTCTGGAAAAGTAACTATGAAATGTGTGTTTAGAACATAACACGAATTAATGGTGAAACATTTTTGTATGCATGTATCAAAATTACTTAAAAGTATGTTAAACTTGCTTTCTCCTTGAAACATTCGGACTGGATGGCAGTTGTAACTTTCTTCCAATTGTACATATTTGTAATTAGGGAGGAGTCTGCGTCACAGGATCCAGCGACAGGAGATCCAACGACAGGAGGTCCAGCGACACGGGGTCCGGAGCGACAGAAGATACAGTGACATGGGGTCCGGAGCGACAGGAGGTCCAGCGACAAGAGGTCCAATTAAATGACGTCACTAAATAAAATATCATATTCCAAGTATTGTACACTTTTCTCCAAGTTCATTCAATTGGACCTCCTGTCGCTGGACCTCCTGTCGCTCCGGACCCCATGTTGCTGGACCCCGTGTCACTAAATCTTTTGTCGCTCCAGACCCTGTGTCGCTGGATCTCCTGTTGCTGGATCCCGTGACGCGCTCTCATTAGGGAGTGTGTATTTACAGGTTTCTCTTGGTTGTTAACTGCTTTAGATTTTTTTTATTGTATAATATCCTACGCACGACGCTTTGTGATTGGAAAAATAAAATAGTCGTTGTGGCAGATGAAATTATCGAAACAACAAGAAAACTGTGATTGGAACAGATTATGACTTTATACTTCACTTTCGCGAGAACATCTTATTGTTTTATTATACTTTCTTGCATCGATGTGTAATTTCTATTAGACAATGTTTTACAAGCTAAAGGTTTTAAAGTAAAAGTTATAGATAACTCTTTTCTGGTTGGGAGTTCATGAATTAGGTAAATACCTGAGACTGTATAACTAAATTCACCATTTTCAGTAGACTGTCAGAAAAAAGATTCCAGATACCCGTTTCCCCGAAAATTTTATACAAAAAAAAGTAAGTCAATGTTTTTAATCAGAAAGCCTTCATCCAGAAATTCACGAGCAGCTTTAAATATTTCTTTAAAAGTTATTTGAGCCAAACTATGGAAGAAACGCAGCATCTCCTATACAGAATTAGAAATACAAATCGACTGATAGACACTTGTATTTTGAAGCATAACATTTAATATTCATTATTATGTAGCAAAGGTTTCAAATATTTCCCAATATGAATCTTTTAAACTTAAACAATGCAATTGAAAGATCACCGTACCGTCACCCATAGCAGTTTTGTAAAATGGTTCTATGAATGTGTTCATGCAAGAAAAACATTTTCCCTTCTTCTTTTCTTTGTAGGAAAGCAAATATAAGTGAATGATTTTTATTTGCTGTGTAGTGTTGCTGTTAGCTGTTTCCTAAATACTATATGAAAAATTTATTTCCCGCATCTTTAAATATTTTATTTAGTGAACAAATAATTTTTTGGGCCGAAAACTGATTACTCCATACTGAGTTTATGAGCGTATATGCTAGGAAGTGATGCACAGGTTTAGAAAGTAGTATTAAACGTTTTACCTGAACTACTTTAAAACTGATGTGCTCCTTTGTACTATTGTAAATGACGGGTTATACCTACACATAATAATAAGCCATAAAACATCTTACAATTACAGCCCTGCATCTGATACTGACTGAAACACAGTGCTTTCTTTAACAAAGCACATTGTACTTGGTTATAGAACACTATTACATACGGATGTTTCAAAATCACATCATCAAAATATGTCAAACCAGCAGCGAAACAGCTCACAGGAAGGATACAACAAAGATCAGTTCTTTTACAGAAAATCGACGACAATACAATCAGATGCAATGGTCGAGGATATGTTTCAAACCATTTCACAAGAGTATAACACGACCTCAATCCCAGGATGGGGTCAGAATATCAGCCTTACAAGCGTTGGTGTTCCCTACTCGGGGTTCCCTACTTCAACCAGTTTTTATGAAGTGACGGAAATTTCAAATGAAATGAATACGACCGTCTTTAGAAAAGCCACATTTACTTCTGTAGAAATCATTTGGATAGTTCTATTCAGTTTTATGCTGTCTGTTGCCGTCTTTGGGAACATCATTGTCATCTGGATAATATCTTGTCATCGGAGGATGCGAACCGTAACAAACTACTTTTTACTAAACCTTTCGGTGGCGGATCTAACGGTAAGATATAAATTTCGGTGACATAACGATTTTCAGGTTTAGAAAAAATTCTTTTGAGGTTCTCCTTTGTGTAATACTTCGAGACCAATAAATCTCTGATGAACTTTTAAAGCTTCCAAACTTTAAGCGCAGTATATTTACATTAGTTTTATGAATAAAACCTCCGAGTGCAGCTAGTAAAGCCCATTCCAGGGCGGTACGTCGCAACCTTAAATCATGGCCAGTAAGACTCCCTTGCCTACTATATAGCCTTGACAGTACTGTATTACGTTGACAAAACTCCCTGCTTCAATCCAAGCAAGCGTTACAGTTCTCAGGGAATACGGGTTTTTCTTAGTTGATTAGATCGCCCCGTTGCCCGTGCTCTAAGAGTTTTTATCCGCAGGATAACATACAGTTTGAGCTGGTCGCACCAGCTAGTTTTTCTGGAATACATTGGGTTTGGCTTCCAGCTCTATTCTTTGTATTTACCTTGCCAAAGGAGGAAAGTAGAGGTATTGAAACAAAGTATTTTATTCCATCCCACGTTCAGTCTGTCCAAATCTTGAGTACACAAAACCTAAACTGTATAAACGTTTACTTGAACAGTACTTGGTATTCTCAGAAACCGCAACGTTATCCTATGATTTTGCCCGTGTTTCGCTTTCTTTCTCTGACTGGAAGATTTACACTCAAATCAATAATTTATATTATGATATGCTTCAAAAGTTCTCTATAAGTCATCCATCCCGATCATTTACTGATTTCTCAACCACTATTTTATTTTATCAACGGAGTCTATTTTTATTTATTATAAATTCAAAATTTAGTACGCTATGCAGTAGTGACTGATACGATTCATCACCAGCTCAATAAAAAATGTATGCTTTTTCAAACTTTGGCAGCTACCTTACAGCAGATAGATGTCTTCTGTTTCTGCTCTCTGAATTGGACAAAACACTCAAGCGGAATAACCAATATTTTCTATAAAATGCCGTTCTAGCCCATTCTAGGGCTAAATATATTGTCGTTCCTCCGCGTCCGTCTGTCTGTCCGTTCGCTCGAGATGTCGCGTGAAATTGTTCTGGGTGACAGTGGTGCCAACTGTAGTAACTAGGTCTGGCGCAAACGTTGAGACCGATCGATCACAGTTCTAAAAGATGCCCACGTAACTATCCAGGTTTAGCTCCAAACTAAATAATTAAATTGCATACCCCTTCTGCGACCTTGTTACACTTGACCGTGCTGCTGTGACATTACTCCTTCGAAGGAAAACTGGGCAATTATATAACATGGAGCGGATAGGGCACATTTTTACTTTTAATATGGAAATGTAGCATTGTCACAACCACTGAATGCACGAAGGTACATTTGTACCCCATCGTTTTCCAATGTACCCCTGGTATTTCCGATAAGCTCTATCCTTTAAATGTTAAGATCCCGCCCAACCCCACCAAGCCACACCCCTTCGTATCCTTTAATGATATTTGTACCCCCTGGTTCTCCTTTGTGGTCGCGCCTGCTACGAAAGGTAGTTGGGCACTTTACCGAGGGAGGCATTATTTCGGGATTTATTTACAATATATTGTGTGTAACACGTTGAAAAACGAAGACCTATATAAAAAAATAGGATTTCAAAAGAGACACGGCTATAAATATTGCGCCAAAGCGCCCTAGAATGGGCTCTGCCAGCTGCACCTGGAGGTTTTTAACTCATAACTTTCACTGTCAGACGGCATAATAACTGCCTGCATAGTTTATTTCGTAGATTTTTCTTATTTCTTGTTCATTGAACTGAAAGCTCAAAAAGACATCCTTATCATAGCCGCTTCTGTTGTTGTGAACTTCGTTGTCAAAGTCGAGTTTCGGGTAAGCTTTAGATCTAATAAATGTTGAAGATAAAATTTCTTAGAAATTGTGAACTAGAGATAGGAACTTTATCAATTTTCTCGATTAAGTCGTTCGTCAGGCCGGTAGGAAACCTATTGTGGAACCCACAAACTATACGTATATTTTGTATCTTTATTCTTATTGACTAAATGTAATCTAACTTTACTATCTTAGATGGCAACATTCAATGGGGCACCAAACTTCATATACATGCTTCGAAAGTAAGTCTTTCTCTGTTCAGTTATTCTCCATTGAATTGATTCCTAACATTAATGGAATGCATGTACGCTAAATATTTTGCCTTTTGTACCGACAGTGACTGGATTTTTGGAAAAGTTCTGTGCGTTATCAATAATTTCGTGGCCAATTGGACTGTTGCCTCGTGTGTGTTTACGATGACAGCAATATCAATTGACAGGTAGGAACTTAGATGAGTATATTACTTTCACCATTCTTTAAGGCATAAAACTGTAGCGTCACAAGACTAAATTTCTTTGTTTCAGTTTACAAGTAGATAAAGAGCACGAAACATTTTATAGCATTTTTGTGTCTAGCAGGGAGATAATTGCAAGTTTCATTCCCAATTCACATTGCCACTATTGCAGGCCCTTTCCTACCCTCCCACTACACTGCCGTTCTATTGAATTAATGATATGCTATTAAGCAAGCAAGCAGTAATCCTTGATGATGCAAGAATGATAACTTGAAATAGGTGGATGGCCATAATAAAGCCACTGGAGCCACGTATGACCAAGTCTACGGCCTGGCTGGCTATAATTGCTATTTGGATCGGCTCTGGATTTCTCGCAAGTCCTGCTTTTATGTTCAGTTCCCTTATACCTGATCCGCAAAACTCAAGAACAAACTGCATCATGATTTGGCCTGACGGAAAGTTTCCAACGGACTCCAAGTTTGAACTGGGGTGAACAATTATGTTTAATCGTAGCTCTTTATGAACTTAATAACTACCATAACTACATGAAAAAGTGTGATAATTGTCCCAATTGTTTGCTTTTTCTTGTTTAGCTACAATGTATGCCTATTCGTACTTACTTACTTGATACCTATGACTGCGATGGCCATTTGCTATGGGTCAATGTCTTACGAATTATGGGGACAAACACAAATAGGGGAAGTTACACAGAGGCAGCTGAATTCTATGATTTCAAAAAGAAAGGTCAGTCAGTAACTTTTGCGTGTTCGGTAGATTGCCAGAAATCAGATTCCAGAAACCTTTTTCCCCGAAAAGTTTATCTTGAAACAAAACAAGCCAGAATGTTTTTAGCCAAAAAGCCTTTATCCAGTTTCATAGATTCGGTGTACCCCGTAACGTTTACTCTGAATGTTTTGAGGAATAATACATCGCGCTGCTTCCTATCGTCAATCTATCTGTATTTATTCTTCTACTGAACGTAGAGCAGACCCCCACATCCACATTTTCCCTCAACCCTGACACACTTGTTTTGTGTCAGAATAATAATACTTTTGTGATTTTTATAATAAACGTTGACAACATTTTTTTTAATTTAGTGAACCTACGGTATATTTTGACGCCCGCTAGTAATTGTAATGAATTCAGACAGCCAGTCAGAAATTTTTCGGCATTATCTTTTGTCCCCTTACGTTGTGGAAATATGTTGCGACGATGAAGAGGAAAATGTCTCTAAAATGAAGGTTTAAAAAATAAAATATGATCAGAGTAGGATAGGCAGTTAAGAATACAGACTTCTCGACGTAGTAAATTTATTACCGCCTACAACTCTACAATGGACACCATTAGTCATGACATCAGTACTTGTTTGAAGATTTAAAATACAATTCTGATATCAACCATAGCGCAGTTCATTAAATATTTGTTTGAGTGTGAATCTCTGGATAAGTTCATTCTGGCTTTCTGGCTTTCTGGCTTGTACTTTTCCGGGACAAATTTCGGGGGAAAAGGTTTCAGGAATCCAATTTCTGGCAATCTACCTAGAACTAACTTTTGACTGTCTTCTCATGAAATTGGGAACGTTACTTCAGTCTAGATTTACAAAACTGATTTAACTTACTATTAACGACAATACTGTTGACAAACTCTGCACTGCTAGCTTGTTTTAATTATATTTTTCATGCTAACCATTGTTGACTTTTATGTTACAAAAAAGTATTTGAAACCCCTGTTGTTGCCTACATTTATTGTTTGCTGTATACGGGTGAGAAAGAACTTTATTTAATAATTGGAAAACTTTCTACCGTGATTGAAGAGTTTGTGCAGTAATACAGAAATAGCGTTTTGACTCACTTTTAAAAATTATACTACTTCATTAGCTTTTGATGTCTCGTTAACAAGCAATATTCTCTCACGTGTTCTTGCTCAAATTTTCAATATTTTTTAAAAGGCCTAAAAAAATCCCCCCTGAGTGTGAGGTGCTTATTAAGGCGTTTTCCGAAGACGAATTTGGCCATGGGGGCATTAAAGCAAAGTTGCACCTTAGTGGTTTTGACATAAGTCAGTCAGCAATATCTTGAGTGATAAAAAAATCATGGAATAATACGGAAGAAGTAGAAAACATGTTGATTAGATTGGACATTTTATTATTGACATATTAGGCGTTGTTTTCGTGTTTTAGAAGTTTTCTTACAATATGGGATGGATTGATGACTGCAAGCAAGTGTATTCTTAAAACATTACAGTTTTTTGGATTGGAAATATGCTTGACACTTTCAATTTACTCCACTGCAGCTTAATATACTCACAAGATTTACTTTTAACTCAAGGTTTGAAGCCAATCCGTTGTCGTGTGAGTAAACAAAATGATGAAAGAAAAACTCAACGAGTATTCCCTTATGTATGCCACAGGCTCAGGTATGGAGCTTTATGTAGAATTATGATTTGCAATTATAATTAGACACTAGACCCACTCCTTCGTTAATCTGATAAGCGGAAGAAAGTTTCGTAATTCAGTGTGGGCAACATTATTTCTGGTCGACGGACTTTAAATGTAAACGCAGAAAATAAAGGCTACTAGGGCTTATACACTGTAACGATATACATGCGTGTCTACGTTGCAACGTCAGTTTCCTATTCTTAAAGAGATATTAATTACTTCTATGGATCAGTTTCGTTAACTGGGTTTCGTGGTTTAATAATATGGTATACTGAATGATAAAGCTCGCAAACAAAGATTAGTTAAATTAAGTGGACAAAACTCCTTTCCCATTTCAAGAGATTCAGTCATAGTTTTTTAGATCATATCAATTAGGATACATAATCCGATTAATTTTACAAGAGAGCTTTACCTAAAATATTCCCAACTTCATTTCCTTTTAAATTGAACTGTTGATACTTTTTAAGAGCTGTACTTCACACATTTTGCTGTAGTGAACACTGATGTATTACTTTACATCAGCACGATTGAAATGTTTTACTTATTTTATGAAGACGCCATCTGACATTTTCCTGCTTCAATATGACCTCAATTTTGTGGAATATGATTAACAAATCGACATAGTTCATAAAGCTTTCAACAAGTTGGAATTTGAAACCTATAGCGTTGCTTAATTTATCCCATTTCATCTCTTTAATAGGTTTAAAAGTTAATTATCTTTATAATTGACAGATCGTGAGAATGTTCATTGTGGTGGTTTCCACCTTTGCCATCTGTTGGTTACCGTACCACAGCTACTTTATCTACATGCATTTGGATAAGGACATTGTCTACGTGAAATGGATACAGCATCTTTATCTCTCCTTCTATTTTTTGGCCATGTCTCAAAGTTCAATAAATCCCATAATTGTAATTGGGATGAACGGTCGATTCAGAAATTACATTTGTGACCTGATCTGTCATTGTTTACCATGCAAGGAGGAGCCGCCTCCAATTGCGGTTCAATATGTCGCCCGTACTCCCCCGCTTTTTTGTCGCTACAGTCAATCCTGTTCGCGATCTCGTTCAGGTAAGCTCTGGTTAAGATTATTTAATTTTTGTTATCGGTTACTGACAATAGTTGTATCATTGTTATAGTTATAACATACATTTATGCATTGGTTTCTGGGTATCATTACTAGTTGTAATAGTGCTTTATTGAGTTTTTGGATGATGTTTTAGATTTTATAAAAATGGGAACTGTAACCAGTTATTTTCTTATGCTGGTTAGTTTCAGGACGTTCATTTCCAAAGATTTCAAGTAGTACAATGAGGCCAACATTTTCAATTTCCTAAGTTTTTGCTCTTTGTTTAAAGAAAGTCCACTAGAATCTGATACCAAGCACAGAATAGTTCCAGTAAGTTAAAGTTATCCTGTTTGTTCGTCAACGTTAAACGGAAGAAATGTGCTTCACAAAGATGATCCTTCCTATTTCCAAAGAGGAAACCTAGAAGCTGGCAGTTTCCAAACAACCAGAAATTCTCCAAAATAAAGTTTACTTTCTTTTCTACTATAAGTCAAAATGCTGGCTCCCAGTTGCTTGTATTCCCATAATGAACTTTTATGGGGAGTATACGTATTTTGTCCAGCACCCGCATTCCTTTGTAATCGGGGGGTAAGTGGCTCTGGCAGGTATTGCTTTCTTTAAAATGTAGGCCTTGATGAAAACGACTGAGAGATGGATGAAAAAATTCTGCACTCCCATTGTTCAATGGATTCCACTGCTAATGAATTATTTCATGGAAGATGTACTAAAATTGACCTATAATCTGTAGAACTCGTCAATTGGGAGCATCCCAGTATGGAATGTCTTCCTAGTATCTAGTGTAGATAAAAGTTTGAGTCGGTTTCTAGTATATTGTCCTTAATAATGGTTTAATTTAATTATTAGGATGAAAGACAGTATCATTTGCTCGACCCACGATGAAAAATTTACGTATCCTTATTTCAGGCACTGGAGACGAAACGGCTAAGGCTTGTAAGCACTATCCCCACAGCCAATTGAATGGACGGAATCAAGCCAACTGTTCTAGGAAAAACAACCGTTACGCTGCCAATACTCAACACGAAGTCATGACGCTGAATCAATACAATAGTCACAATCCTGAGCTTTTTGTCAATAATAAGACTCACAACGTCCCTCACCGATCTACGAATACGAGAGCTACTTATTGCTAGGTTGTATACAAAAGATATGTGAATTCTTTAATAGTTTCACAGTCATCCAGGTAGGGAAAGCTTACTATGTACTGATCCTTACTCTCCTGGAAAACTTTCTAAATTTAATTACCAACTCCGTTGGGTATAAGAGTTCGCTTAAACTTTTCTGAAATATTTTGGTAAATGGATATTTTAGTTTTTCAGTGCTATATGTCAACCCGGTATTTCTGTGTGACCCAACTTTTCAGATGTCCAAATTAGTTTGCTCTGTATACAAAATTAGTATAAAACAGTTTCTGTACTCTGAACTTCTGTTATGGATATTATTGTTCATATTTTAGAAATTGTTCATAGTTGTCGCACTGTTTAATTCAATATATGTGCCAATATCTGAAGAAAGAGTTCTGATACAATTTACCAAATCAGAAACAAGCATATAAAGAGGCTAGTTACACAAAAGTTTAATAGTAAAAATCAATATACTTCAAGTAAAACGTATAGATATTCTTATAGAAATTGATAAATATTCACCATTTGGTAAACTGTTTTTAATAAATATAAAACTTATCAAAAATCATAGCCATCACCTCTTAATACATTTACTCTGACGGTTGAGTCCGTCTCGATGCATTTATTTAATTTCATACTCCGTCGGAAGGATTGGTGGCGGAAACTTCCTTCGATGGAAACAATTTTTATTACTTCTGCTTTAAACTTTGATAAGCCTGATCCTAAATGCATTGTCTATCATAATAGTAGCTAAGGTTTAAGGAACGCTCAAATATTTAGTTTTCAGCGAGAGCATAAACCTTCCTTCTAGAAGAATCAGCCGGACTTATTTATGCTCCTCTAGATAACATCGTCTACTCCTCTTCGAAGTCCATTAGAGGCAGAGGTGTGGATAAAAGGAAAGTCAGAGTGGCAACTTCCAAAGTGGCAACAATTGAAAAGTTAAAGTGGTCCCACCTTAATTTTTGTTGTATCCAAAGTGACAACTTGATTAATTCATAAAAAGCTGTATACGGCAATTTTTTTAAATGACACAGTTGTCTGTTTTGTTTTATCTTCAACTGTTTAAGACTCGGCCATTTTGACTGGGTGCTCTTCATTTGCGTTTGAATAAACCATTGTAAAAGCAAATCACGAAGGGGTGAAAACGACCGTTAAAAGGTACTACGATGTATGCGTGATATACATGCGATATGGTCCGTTGTGCGAGCGATATGGCAAAGTGAGGTATTCGAAGCCCGAGATGTGATGTGTACAGTGGGAGTGGGCACATGACGCCCAATGAAGTTATTTACATCATAGCTTCCGTTTTGTCCTAACGTCTAACTGTGTCCCAACCACATCTTGCCCTTGACCACACCCCCTTAAGGTAGTGAAATGGTTTCCAATGGTAGGTTTTTTTTTAGTAACATCTAGGTCTCAATGTGACAAATTAGACGCAGTTTAAGGTGAGTGACCTTCCGCGCAGCAAGATAAAACGTCAAATAATCGAATTTCTCTATCGCATTTTTGGCTAATAGTATTTGGGTGATCTTAAGAGGATGCCGTGAACGCATCACACACGCTGCATCAATATCCCGCGCATACTACGAAAACATCCATCGCGCAAAAACATCGAGCGTGCACTAAGGGAACATCATGAACCTCTTACGCAGTGTACAGCTCTTCCTAACGTACTTTTACAACGGTTTATTAATAAATCAAATCTCTGAAATCAGGCAGAGTTGCTGAAAGTTTGTTAAGCGTCGTACAACCATTAGGTCGATGATTTTTTTTCCTGGTCCACTTTAAACCAAATGTATCTACTTGCAGTGCTCAATAAAAGAAAAAACGCTTGTCCTTGCTTCCATCTCAAATCTCAGTACGCAAACACATACATATCACTTTTATTGCTTTCTTTTTACGCAGCAACTGGACATAGAGGGTTGCTGAACGGGAGATTGGACTTAATATATAAATGGCATAGGTCGTGTTATGTCCCGCGATCCTTAAACGTCCTCAACGTCTGAAGGAGTAACATCTCCTCGCTTAAGTCGATTGATCATCTGTAGGAAGAAGAAGAAGATGTAATACCGTATCATTTTGATTAGGTTCACAACCTCAATGAAATGCAGGTCTGATCATCAATGATTACAAGGTAAAGCCCATGGCAGAAAAGGATTAAAATTTCAAGCAGTAGAAAATTGGAAAATCCATCTGTTCGATCGTTGTTGTGGTTCAGAATAAGAAACAGCCAAACCACCAATGACATGACCAATCTGCGAAGCATACGGAAGAATTACCCGAGTCAGCCTTCCAGGAAATCACAAGAAAGAGAGAGAGAGGACTAAAGGCTCAAGATAATAGACAGCATATTCAAGTCCACTGGAAACTTACCAAAGAGAAAGTATGAAATGATGACAAATTGAAAAGCACCATGGTGCACAACAGACAATAAAAAGGATCACAATGACTTTTATTAGAAAAGAAAGAAACGGAGGATGCTCTTAAGATTAGTTGCAATGTAAACGATGAATGAAACGGCCAAGTTAACAAGAGACTAGAAACTAAGAGCTTTTGAGGGTTACATCATATTTTACCATCATATTATTATTCTGTTAAAGTTTGATAGTCTACGAAGAAAACCACCGTCTTACATTTTTCAACCGAGTCACCTCCTTAGATTCGGCATTTCTAGTTGCGCCATTTGTTACTTGCTTAACCCTTTGTGCATACGTGAGTGACATGAGAGTCTCCTCCAGGTTGTATGAGGATGGAGAAACATTTACAAACATTAACGTCTTGGCGTTTCCTCCCAAACTGTCTTGCATCAGCAGGGTTAACTTATTATTCCTGAAATCCAAATAATACTTTCTTTATGCTGCACAATATATGATTGCACTAGTATAGTTACTAATCAAAAGAATCAGCTAGATCAAGCTGTAAATTAATTTACTTTTAAAATTTGAGTGCGGGCTGTATGGGGAATAAAAAATATAAATTTGGAAAAATTACCTATATGGCACAAAGGATTGATCACTTGTCAACGCGTTGATTACATCGCCAAATGCAGACAAAGATTTGTTAATAGCGTTGGCTTCCCTCATTGTATCAGCCGAGACTCCCGATTTCCCCGTTCTTTCACTTCCAGCAAGATCTACCAGACTAATCTAAAAGAGGAATTGGGAATTTGATTAAATTCTTTCAGGAATCTACTAAGGAGTGTCATCAAACCCTCCGCTCCACTAATTAATGATATTTGAAGGTAAGCAGTAGTAGCTACGACAGTATGTGGCATCGCTTGTTAACTTTGTGACATAAAATGAACAAACTTCAAGGACAAATATCAGCATCTTCGATTGATAAGTGATCTAGGCCTAAAAAGCATGAGTTCGAAGTAATGTGGAAAACCTTCTAAATATTTAATGAGCGCTCTGAATCGGGTGTGATGAGGGTTTGAGAACACTGCTGGTTCCAGGAATAAACGGTATAAAACAACGTGCTCAGAGTCAGAGGGTGAATTAATTAATCAGTTCGTGCACATTTTCTTGGAAATGAAGGCACCAACAGAAAATTAGCAAATAAATACCTTTCCCCGGAGAACAGTCCCGTTAACTTTTGACGTGGACTCGATGATGAGCCCAATAATTAGATGAGATCGAGAGCTTCTTTCATTCATTTTAGTAGAGGCTGTGTGTCTTGAATTCAAAGCTAGACGAAAACTTTTATCCAGACTTGAACTATCTTCAGCAGGTAGAACCCGAGCACCTTTATTCACATAAGGGTCAAAGCTTAGTTAGCTACTGGTTTGAAATTGGCCGAGCTTTTATGCAATCTTTGCACGAAGTGAGCCTTAATGTACCTCCCTCAGGGTAGGTTACGAGTATAAAATTAAATGTAAAGCTAAACTTCAACAATATCTATGAAAAGTTAGCATGCAAATTTCCAGGCTTTAAATACTTAACTTAAATATATCTAACCCGATGTCGATCAAATGTGTTCAGCTAATCTGTTACTCATTTTCATTTACATTAGTTCAAATGTCACGATAACTCCACAGTTCCTAATTTTTTTAATCATCTACATTGGTTATTCGCCAAGGTTTCCGTCAACTATAAACTTCTTTATACTTTTAATTTTCATTTAATCATAGTAGTGCTTACTTATGGTAATTTATTTCAACGTTGAACTTTAAAACAGTAGGGATACTACCTTCACCGCTTGAAACTAATCGACTGATCCTCTGAACAATTCCAATCCGATGCAAATCCTAATTCAAACTAGAAGAACGTTCTTTTCTTTCTTGGAACACCTTTCCATCTCCATATCATAGCTTAGCAACATTCAGAGATTTTTTCTCTTGACGCTTCCTTTGAAATAATGAGTTTCCATTAAGAAAGATGCAATCTAAAGATTTATCTTTGGTCTTAGAAGATAAATCTTTTAGAAGATTACTTTGTTATTCCATTGAGTAACGAAGTTAATCTTCCCTGCAAACCTACATCTTGCCCAACCCTTGCAAAAATAATTGCTCGTTAGGAGTTAAGCTAGGTTCAGTGGCATTTCATCAAACCCTTTCATTGTTTAGTCCAATGAAAACCCTAACAGGATTAAAAGAATATGAAAATTATTAACCTGCAACCCATACTGTGCCCCGCCGATCCTTCCTGATTTCCAATTTGTCACAATCTACTCCACTGGGATTGAGAAGGTCGATCAGTTTGTCATTATACAATTCCAGAACGTAAAATGACACAGAAGTCTCATAACTGTGGATGGTATCCGCAGCTATGGCAAAGATCTCTGAGAAAGTTCTTGGTGCGATTCCAGGATGACTTTCATCACCCAAGATCGTGTACGTTTTTCCACTACCCGTCTGTCCGTATGCACATATACAGACGTTGTAACCGTCAAATGCAGATTGAATCAGATTCTAAGTAAAAATGATAAAATAAACATATACATTTTACTATGCTTGTAATTCGTATCAACATCAAAGGTTCATGAAAGATCAGAATCACGTCCAGCAGATCTTGCACGTAAACAACTGGCTGGAACTTCTCGATGGATTTCCGTTTCCGAAGGAATATCAACTCAACTCAAATCATGTAACTGGTAGATTTAACATGCCGTTGAAAGTTACTCGCTTAACAAGTGTATTCACTACTATAAATATTTGAACGGTTCAATGAATGGGAATGTTAAATCTTCGTATGTTTGTTTCCCCTTTCCTTCTGCTACTCTTATTATTATCTATCTCAGTCTTACTCTTCCCATCAGATTCTGAGTTGGAAGAAAAATGATGATGATGCTATGAGGGGGTC
>JAQFZX010001299.1:0-32291 GCA_034682405.1 Hydroisotoma schaefferi | reverse complement strand
GGAAAGGTACTGGGGAATTATACCGGGGGGGGGGGGGAATTATTTCGGGATGGGGAATTAAATCGGGAAATACGGTATTTTAAGAATGAAACTTACTGCAAGAAAAGTTCCGACAAGAACAACTTCCTCATCCTTATCTTGAAACATGTCAAATATAAGATCGTCCACATTTCGGTGAGGCTGTGCTTGATCTCTGAAACCAAAACCAAAAACGAATAATTCAAACAAATTTTAAATCTCCAAGCTGCGGGTCTGAAATTTGTAAATGCCTTTTTAGCTCAAAAAAGTGACCAGCGCATATGATAACATTAGTGATATCAGTAGTTTCACCACATTATTTTGCCTAACTTTAACTACAATTGCCGATCTACCACCATGAAACGGTTTAATTACAAAACTACTGTCTAAATAATTCCTTCATTCTATTCCATTAGCTCAGCTACGAACTTACGGCTCTGGAGTAATTGTGTGACGATTTTGTTTGACAGATTTAATTGAAGGAGGACATGAATCTTTTCGAGGATATCGCTTATACTTCGAGTGTACAGATGATGCCCTTTCCTTTTCCTCCTCTTCTGTATTGTTTCCCGTGGAATCCTCTGCATCAACGAACCAAGCTTTTCGCCCATTAGCTACCGAACAGGGTCGGCTGGCAAAGTTTTCATTCTTATTTTCATCTTGGACTTGATCTTTTAAGGGGTTCTTCAAAGATACTCCATCTTGAGTTAAGAAATCGACCCAGACCATAGATGCACTTCGATCTCGCTTTTGAAAAACCTTTCTTTTGGGGGCATCCGGTGGGGACTCCGAAGAGGAATCTGCTTTGTGAATTTCAATATTTGGAAGTATTAAATGACCTTGGCCGTTTTCTTTCGATGGACTTTCCATAGCGTCAAAAATCAATTCAGGTTCTACACTGGATTCAGTTTCTGACTCTAATGACGACCTTCTTTCCTTCGTATCCAAAACCCTGATCGGCTTGGACTTTTTCAAATTAGATTTTATTTTCGGTTCCTCCGAATCGGAATGCTTGGAGTGGCGATGAAATATGTTATGGACAGAGTTTCCAATCCCATCTAATCTCTCTGATAAGCTTTTGCTCTTGATTTTTCGCTTAGGCTGATAATCCTTTTCAGTATTACTTGTTGTTTTGATCGCAGTTTTTGCTTTACGAACAGGCATTATAATGCTAATTTTAATTCTCACCTATTCTGAGTTTGCTATTTAATATTTATAAGCTTCTTCTTGGCTTAACAAGCTGTAGGGTTACTTTTTGCTCTTCAGTTCTCGATTTATGTTTTTTATGTAGATCACAAGCGTGGCAGAGGTTTTTAAAGATACCTTGTGAAATTGAAATCTAATACGGAGGTAGCTTACTTTCCTCCTTCCAAAGACTGAGACGCTGCGAGCTGAAACTCTTTGGCCTGTTTTGAAGGATCTTTAGTTTTTGATGACCATTTTCTTGAAATGATTAGTCTCCCAACTCCACCGTTGTTATCCTATATACATTCCAAAGAGAACTAATTAAAATAATTTCCTTCTAGCATTCATTAATCTCTTGCTGTTTTTCGTCCTAAACACAGATAAAGCGTAAAATATATACAACAGTTACAAGCCCAACCCAAAAGATTTAAGGAAAACGTAATTAGATGGTAAGCAATTTGTACATATTTCATCTAACTACCTTCAATTAGTCGGTCAGTGCTAATCAAATGAAACCCACGTATAACATGTTTAGCTAACTATTGCCTTGCCTCTGCCTCTAAAAGAAAAGTTGGGTTGGCCTCTGACGTTGCAAGACACTATTGGGCAATGTCTTTTAAAAATCAACCCTACCTCGTCCACAACTTAGTGACCTTTACTTTGGTTAATTACAAGTACAAAACACTTATTAAAATCTACGCATCAGTTAAATAATCTCTAGGCATTTAATTAGGCAGAAAATAAAAACAAATTGCCAACAGCGCGAGCATTCTTATGAATCAGATAAATATAATTACATAAGATGTACAGTCCACCATTGGAGAAAAACATAACGAACTTATCGTCCGTCGGTCGAGACTCGTTGCCGCAGAGCCAGAACCACCACCCCCAAAAGCAAGCTGTAGCTGATGTAAGTTTTTAAGCCTATGAATTAGCCCCTTGGACATCATTTTTTAACGACGCAACGGTACAACTCAGCCTTTGTAGTTTGTTTGTAGCAGTTTAAGAACATGCAAAGATTAACCAAGCCCAAGATCCACCGATTCAAAATTAATACATTGTAGATCTCATCATCTGAAAACAGCGTACCCGGCGTGTTGCGTTGTTAAACCTGGAAACAGTAGATATCCATCATTAATTGTCAAATCTTCTAATTAAAATAGTTTAATTGGCGTTAAATGAACGGCACATACCCTGAGTTGTGGCTAAGTTGCTGTGTTGTAGAAATAATTGATGCCCCTTCAGTAGTATTAGCTTTAAAATCAGCGTAAGTTTCGAACCAATCCGACCAACAAGGTGTCTAAAAACAACAAAAACAACCAGAACGATTATACAAAACAAACAAACAAATATGCAATTTTAATAATTTTAATAATGATGGGCCACCCAGTCGGACGGAGTAAATGGGGACCACCAGCCAAGCTACTTAATGAATAAACATGTCCTAATTGTTCATAATTCTTACTTTTATCCACTTTTTTGCCAATTAGCCCAACCAAAAACTGTTTTTTAATTTAGTTCAAAACAAAACAATTAAAAATGTAATAATTATTTATTGAGTTGTTATTTAATTATGAAAGTTGAAAAGAGAGGAGAGGAGGATTCGCGGTATTTTGTCCCAACCTTAAAAATCTTACACCAACCAACTTTCAACCATTTTTACTCGGAGAAAGCCCATGCTTTCTTTATCAAGCTTTTTGTCCTCTCAGAGAATTATCCGTACTTTCTATATTGAAAAATCCCATGCTTATAGAGAAATCCCATGCTTTTATACGGAGAAATCCCATGCATAATTGTAAAGAAATCCCATGCTTTTATACGGAGAAATCCCATGCTTTTTTACATGGAGAAATCCCATGCTTTTATACGGAGAGATCCCATGCTTATATATGCAGAAATCCCATGCTTTTACTATACAAAGAAATCCCATGTTTTTTATACAGAGAAATTCTATGTTTTTATACGAAGAAATCCCATGCTTTTATGCGAAGAATTCCCTTGCTTTTATTATACAAAGAAATCCCATGTTTTTATACGAAGAAATCTCAGACTTTTATATGGAAACATCCCATGCATTTGTATGGAAAAATCCCATTTAGTTTATGTGAAAAAATCTCATGCTTTACATGCAGAAACCCTACATGCTATTTATACATGAAAATCTCAATATTTTATGCGTAGAAATCAGATATTTGTATACAACAGAAGCCCATGCTTTTCATGGAAAAATCTGACGCCTTAACATTGAAAAATCCAATGCTCTTCCTGTTGATAATTTCAATTTTTTTTGTCGTGAGAGACAGCATGGTTTTAATGGAGATTCCTCCCAATAACCTTATAGCGATCGTTCGTATTTTGTGAGTAAAGAGATGCTAGAGACAAATGTGGATAAGGATTGGTTGAAATGGGCTAAACTCCCCCGTCCCTTAGCCTGCGGTGCTACACAAAAGTCCCTTTCTCCTCATGTATGAAACCGTGCCGTGGTAAACTTTCACCGAAGTCTCCCGGATTCTACTACTCCTTGTTCCCACATTTATTTAGGACATTGTGTAATTCGGTTTCGGTTGGATTCTGTCAGAAAGATGCTTTCTTCCCATATAAAGTTGGAATTCTACCAATGCTTATGCCAGATATACTCGTAGTAGCCAAGTGAATCGCTCACGTAAAATCTCGGCAGACTTGAAGCCCCAAGTTGTATACAAAACTACTCGTGGAGCACCTCAAGAATACCAACTAAGGTCTCTGATGGCCTTATATTTTATTACTATATCAGGTTAACATCAAATAAATGCTTTATTTAGTTTAGAGTTTAGAGAATCGTTACCGTTCTAAGGAAATAGTGTCCCGGAACCAGGGTTTTCCTAAAAATACTATGTATTTATTTTCAGTTAGAATAATTTCGGTGTAAAATGATGCTTTTTAGAGGTTGGATGGAACTTTTCTAAACACGATATATTCTATGCTTTTTTATGAAAAGTTTCAAAAACTGGAAACAATAAATACACACACCACAGCTTTATTTGAAGGAAAAAGAAAGGTATGGTCTACAGTAAATCTCGAATTGAGATAGCTGCTCTTCTACAGGCCATTTGGTACTCTTAATAAATCCTCAGAGACTCATTTCCGTCACCCGATTCTCTGTGTTTGTAAGCTCTACCATTCCTCTTTCATTCATAGACAGTGAATTGGATTCCATTCCTCCGGCATTCTCTCCGTCGTCCGATCATTCTTCTTAACAACGTGACGTTGTTCTTCAGAGACTTTCGTGTGATAACACTTTATTTCGGATGAAAGAAACGGACTTGCGAAGAATCTTTGACAAAAGAGAAAGTTTTAGAGAAGCAGAGGGATTTCATGAGGGCCGTATGCCGTCCTTTCACAGCAGAAAGTAGAAGGAATTACATTTCTCAAACTAAAGATACTTATTGCAATAATCTACTTAACAGAAGTAAGTATGAGCCGTTTGTCTGGTGTCTTATGCCAGTGCCAGTAGTATAATAAAATCATGGACGTGCCAGAGATAGTTAATGAGCTAATTCTTGAACAGGTACTTATAAAAGACACTTCATGCAGAAGCTCGCTAATGATTAACCTGATGCCTGAAATTGACAGCTAAGATCACTCTCAGAGCCTACTATAAGTGAATCCATCTTTGCTGATAATGCAAGTTAAAAACCTCTTCTTCCTATTAAGATCTGACGTTATAAAATATCCTATAAATTGCTTCAAAAGCTTTCTCCACGATCAAAGAACACATTAAGCTGAGAGCTGAGAAGCTTAAGGTTATTGTTAACACGGTTAATAAGGGATCTTGCTGACTTGTTTAGACAAAATGAACATGTACATTTTAATGGGATTCATGAAGAGATGGATATAATAAAGGAAGGCTAAGATCAGAGTGACTTTAAAACTAGATGAGAGAGAGGTAGATGAGGGCGAGCGTTTTACGGCAATAGGATTTCTGGTCGTTTGATGTGGAGAAAGTTAGCTTGTTTATCTTTCAGAGAAAGTGGCTCTCCTTCACATACGCTAACCTAACTCTCAACTTTCTACCTCTACTAACAGTTGATTTCATGCAGCATATATTGCATACTTTCCACCATCACTCTACCATCGACCCGTTACAATACTCTCTGTATTCGTCATGCAATCTTTATAAAAGCCAGGAGCAAGTGAAAGTGAGTTCGTCATTAGGAGGTCCCGTTCTTGCATGCTAGTAATAAAGTATACATACAAAAAGATTGTGCCAAAGGCCGACTTTCATTATTTACACTTAGCCAACTAACTACAGCCTCCTACCCTTTAATCTCATCTACTCAAGGAAAAATACCATTTAGGGAACGGATTAGCCATTAGATCAGCAATGAATATTAAATGTAAAGAATCTGCTCTGTGTACGGAAATTCAAGCAAATGTTCCAACAAAACCCCCTAAAATTTACGTGCAATACAGAATACAACAACGCATGTTTAGTACCTCAACTCCAAACTATCCTTGCGAACAAAACGACCGTATATAATTCAGCTACTCTTCTGTTCTGGTATTTATGCATAGTTCTTGTAAAGAAAGCCAAAACTTCTCCCACAACTATTGTTGTAACACTAATAATATCCCATGATAACTTTCTCTCTTCTATTTCAGTATTCTTCTATGATAATACAATCCTCCTAGTCGTTTAGCAAGCCCAATTCCCCAAATCCTAAGCATGTCCCTGCTGCTAGTTATTATCGTGGAAACTCGACTATAAATCCAACTCAACCCCAACATAGTTTGTATTCATCCATACCATTCCGAATTCCACACCCCCTCTTCTGTGGCCTAGCTACCATCCTTTTACTAAACATCTAACTTCCCCATATCCTACTCAAAACCTCTCGGAACAACTATATTATATGCCTACTTTCTATAATCCTAAATTTTTTTTCCACCTAACATATCCTTCCATTTCATCTTTCACCATACCATGAATGCATTATAGTAAAAATACTAGCGTTTTTGGAATCGCTTTCAGACCAAAGTCTTATTCCCATCTTGGCTTGGCATGACCCACACTTACTCTACTTTCCCTATATAGACTTGATCCCCTTTGGACGAGGATTCAGTCTATTTCTGCCTGGAGAAAGCAACCTACCTTAAGGCAGCAGCCAAGAGGTTGGGTTTGGTACTGGATTTTAAGTTATACTTATTCTTCGTCCTTATTCCTACAACTTTTATACTTTCCTCTCTTGAATTATCATCCTCTTCTATACATCATCATCAACTGTCTCTTTTAAAAGCACATACAGGCAGACCTGTTATTTCTACAACCCACTGCACTAAGCGGAAATCTACCAGTTAAAAGAACAAAAAAAAGCATAGTAATATATTACAATATCCCTCAAACCGAGTACCCTTCGTCATCTTCATCAATCACTGTTATTTATGATCTAATGATAATCCTCTAGTCCCACGAATGGCTTAAGAGAGAGAAAGAACCTTTCTTCTAGTCATACATAGTCTCATGGTTTATGGGGATACAAAAGTACGAAGTTATATAGCTAAGAATTCAATGGAATAAAAAACTTTGGGTTAGGTTTGGTCTGGAGAAAGCAGAACATGTAGGGCTAGACTACTTTTTCTCAATCTAGATAATAATTCATGAAGCATAACGTAAATAACATCATCATTTATCCGGGGATGTGGTTGTGGATCCAGCTTTCTCTACCAGCTTTCTCCAGGCCTGTTTTACCCTATTTCACTTTTTGGTAATCTCCATCCACCCCGAAATTCAATAGGGGTTAAGTACCAGTCGTCAGGAGTACCCATCGTCAGGACAGGAGTACCCGTCGTCACGTCAAAGTACCCATTGTCAGTAGTACCCATCGCCAGTAGTACCGCACCTCGTCAAAGTACCCATCGCCAGTAGTACCGCCCGTCGTCAAAGTACCCATCGTCAGTAGTACCAGTACCTATACCTGTGCTAGTACCCCTCTAAAAAGTCAATAGTTCTCAAAAATCCTGGATTACTCATACGAACAGCTAGTTGGGTTCTTAGTTCTTACAGTATTCAAGTATTCTTCTATCTAGGCTTGTACAAAGTAAAGTAGAGAGAACTCAAACTATGCAATGCAAAGTGAACTGTTTTTTATACGAAGTGAATTCTAAAACCGTGCACTTTTACAATTTGCTCAAGTAAAATACACATTTTTATCGCAAATTTAGTGAAAGTATACTTGATGATTCCCGAATTCTAAATGCAATAATTAAAGCCTCTTCTGGGGAAAATAGCCATAGCCTAATTAGGTACAAAATAAGATGGTAAGAAACATCTCAAATCTCATGACATTTTAAAATTAAATTTATAATAAAAATGCGTAAAAACTAGTTTTTTTAACCCAAGTTAGCAGTTTTAGAGGTTTGTGTGGAGTTGCAAATTAAAAAAAAAATTGTATATAAAAAAAGAGCAAAATATGTAGATTGTGTGGATGATGATTTGTTGATTGAGCCCGACTAGTTGTCGGAATCGTTAAGGTCAGTCAATGTTATGTTGAAGTTTAACTGTCACGAGAGTAGTAAAAGCACGTGCTCGCTCGTCCTGTCATGATTCTGATTATTTTATCAGTTTGTTTGTCATGAAATTAGGAAATCTGAGTCAGGAGGACGTTTACGGATATCAGCAGCACATGATCTACCCAAAGAAATGACCAGAATGTATCAGCTGAACCTCAATATAACTATTTGATTTCGTAAACCGCAAGTTTGACTGAAATTGCAGGACAAAACGGTTGAAAAAGCCTTTTTGGCTTGATAGCCAACTGTTGTACTCAATTAGTAAGTTTTTACTGAGTTTTTTTTACGTAAAATACTAAAAGTATGATTTGATGAAATTGTAACATGGTTGTGATTTGTATTTGTTATTTCCAGCAATAAAGTGATAGAAGAAAGAGCCCGTGGTTCACAGAGCCGTTGGGATTCTTCTTCGAAACCCAACCTTTTTATGTCAACAGTGGTAGCCCTCGGTCATTTTTGTGAAGTCCATGGTCCCCGTTTAGTTTTTTACACGATTCGTAACATTCACGAGCCCCAGTTTGTCAGCCAATGTCCAGATCTCAAATTCTGCTCAGGATGCAAAGCTCCACTTCTTGAAGGATACATTTCAACTGTTCAAACGGTCAACGAAAACTCCACAGTTCATGCGACCCTGTCCCCACTTTCTGCGTCTAGCAGTAGCAGAAATTCAGAATCTGCTCCAGTTGCAGTGGGAACTTCTCATAAGTCTAGTTCATCCACAAATGGTTTCCGGTTGTCTGCTTCTGCCAAAGGTTTGAAAGTGTCGACCTCTTCACAGACGCTGTCGAGGGGAATTAACGAGCCGATTCCTTCACAAAATCAATTAAACCACGATAATCTACCAGCAAGAAAGATTGGACCGAACCGGGAGCTTCTTGGTGCCTCTACATCAAACAGTAATAGACCCCCTGCGACAACTACAACCACTAAGTACTACTGCAGTCACAGTAATTACGACCATTCCCATTTGTCTCATCTACACACCTGTATCGCCAGAACATTATCTTGCGAAGTTACCCCCAGTAACTCTGTGGCGTTTACGGCAGCCGATATTTGGGTTATTGGGACCTCCTTTTCGCTTAAAGACTCTCAGGCAAGAGGATTCCAGCGAAAGTATTGTCTAGTTTTTACCTTCCTTCCAGAAGTACCAACCTGCTGCCAGTCAGATACCCCTCCAGTGGTCAAAGATAAGCTTAAAAAGGACAAGCATCTAAGATCTTGCCCGAAGTTCAAAGGAGATAAGAAGGGGCCTACTCAGTCACATGCTAAAAGCTTAAGAGATGAATACTACTCCGATGGAGATCACAAAGGATATTATAAAAATAGGTACGGACCTGCTGGTTATCCTTCTCTAGTTCCGTATTACGACTATATCACTGAAGAGTTCTACAACTTGGGAAAACAGTTACAAGTCGAATGCGAAAAAGTATTCTTCAAAGAACAAACTGTATCGCCTCAAAGAGCTCTTCGCCTTAGTGCTTATTTAGACAGCTCAGACGGAATCGACGGCCCAGGACAGTCTTCATCACTTGGGGGTCACGGAAGGGCTGTGGGACCAAAGGGTTTGACCAGAAGTCACGCTGGTGGTGCTCGAAGTCTACCTCTCCTAACTGAAAACCCACATGTATTTTTAGATTTGCATGAAAAATTTGCAAAAATCCTACATCATGTTGACTTATAGTTTAGGAATATTTAAATCAGGTTCTATATCCGGTACTAGGTCATGTAAGAAACTATTTCATGTTCCAAATTCCTTGAGAACAATATGTGTTCACAGCTTGATGACACAATCCAAGCTAGTCAGTCACGCAACCGGAGTGATAAACCCTAAAACTTCTAATGGAAACACTGAACTATTTAGATTATTTAACAGGCCTTTTAAGTCATTATCCTTGGTTCGTTTCTCAAATTCTAATAATATATCCAACACGGCATATGATACAGCCGAAGTAGGAAATCCTTCTTCGGCTGAAGAGTTACGATTCCTTATGAATAAGAGTGACAGTATTAAGAACAGCTTGAGTTTTGATGCAGAAACAAAAGATGATAATACCAATGTATCGAATGACAATCTAAATGACCTAGAATCTGTAAAACATTTGCAAGAACTACAAAAGCAAGCAATATGGGACATAGGACCTGCATTGTCACCAACGTTTACTTTCGCTGCCTATGCAAACGAATCCGATGTCGTGAAAAGAATGCTGGATTTTGGTGTAGACTTGTCGAAATTTGAGAAGAGAGAGGACATACTTCCTATAATACTAAAACTGGATGTAGAACAAATCAGTTCCTCTGTAAAGTAAGAAACTTTCAATTAAGAACAACGTTAAGGAATCAAGGAATATAAATTGATGAAATTTCTTTGAAGGTTTTTGGTGGAAAATGGAATAAATCCTGAGCAGATTGGATGGTACATAACCAAGAATCCTTTTATACTACAGGAAGATTTAATAAATCTTGAAAAGCGATTGGATTATCTGAGATCGAAAAAGTTTACATCAGATCAAATACTGAGAGTTATTTCTACAAACCCGTTTTGGCTCTCGTTTAGGTACTTAATTAATAAGTATAATGGTCTGTATAAACTGTTGTTCAATTTAATTTAATATTTAATTTGAATTCATGATTCATGTATCTACTTTTACAGCATTCCACGGATTGACAGAAGACTTGGATTTTTTCAAAGTTACTTCGGCTTGAGTGCAAACTTAGTAAGAAAATTGGCAACCAGTGGGCCTAAACTTATTACCTCAAATCTTGGACGAGTAAAGGACATGACATTTAAAGTGAAGGAAGAAATGGGCTTTACATCAGAAGAAATCATCAGTATGATTGTGGAGAGGCCTCGAATCTGGAGGGAAGGTACTTTGTTTACAAACTTTCTGCATTTAATTAAAAAATTAGAATAATCATCCTACAAACTTTTCCACTACCTAGACCCTAAAACTCTCTGGAGAAGATTTGATTATCTCCACAACGAAGTGAAGTTTTCTCATGCAGACATTGTTCGATGTCCTGACTTGCTTCTTGTTCGTGAATCAAGACTAAAAAGTCGAATCGGATTCCTAATGAATACTGGGAAAGCTCAATTTGATCCTGAGAAACCTAACTATATTGCGTTCAAAATGATTTATGAAAACGATGATTCGCATTTCGCCACAAACGTAGCTAAAAGTAGTGTAATTCAATTCAATGAGTATTTAAAAACTTTGTAATTGATTAACAATGTACGTAAGCCTAGATCCATATGTAACCTTTTTCATAGCTTAAATCATTAACGTAGTTTCTAGTTTTTAGTTATATTCTACCTAACCTAATTTATCTATTCTATAAAAGACTTCATTATTGACTTAGTTTTGCCAATTGCCACCCATAAGTTGAGTATGAAACAATCGTTACCAAACAAAGCAACCTACTACTATACACACACTTGTACTGGTGAATAGACAATAGAAACGCTTGCATAAAAAGCAATTGAAACTAAAATTATAAATTCATAGAAAAAAACATTTATTAGAAAAAAGGTATAGAATGCATTGTATGTACAAGCTAAGTAAAATAAACAAAGCAAAGTTTTTATAACTATTTCTCATTAAATCTATAAAAGATAAGCGAACGAACTATTCCAAATCAAAGATAGGATTCATTTTAAGCAAGCAAAAATAAATGACCCAGCAAAATTATCCGGGCTTTGCCGGGAATCGAACCCGGGTCTCATCGTCCCGAACGATGAATTCTACCACTAGACCACAAAGCCATATTAAACAATCTGGCAAAAATAATAGTATGAGTATTGGAAGCAAAAATACGAGTAATCTTGACATATTTAAATTGTACAATCATTTTAATTATTTCTTAACAATTTGCATCCTTTGCAAATCCGACTCGTGAAATGACACTTTTTCCAAATAAGGAAAAATTAAATTATCTCCACCGTCCAATCTTAATTATTCCTTACGAAATATGGTTGATTTTTTGTAAAAACCATCGAAAAAGGTTGCGGGAGGGATTTGAGGGAATTTCTGATTCAATATTTATCTGATTTTACACAAGAATTTATTGAATCTATTCACTTTTTCAAAATAAACCCATATTCAGATCCAATTTAAAGGTCTAAAAGTGAGGAACTTCGTGGAAGTTGTGGACAAAAAAGAATTGATAGACAGACAGAGGAGCATCACTAGGATTTACATAGAAATTAATTTGAGGTAAATCATCTCTTAATTCACGCACACACGCATAATTGAAAATTTACCAACTTTTTCTAACAAACGGATGGATAGATTTGGTTTTTTTTTTTACTCAGATTATAATATAATTCAAAGGAAGGGGAGTAGCACTGACACTTGGGTAATATGCCTGTCCCTGGAGGTATGTATCAGCAGCAACAGCAAGGGCCCAGTTGCTTTGCCAGGATGAGAACCGGATTTATGCTCGGATGTTGCATCGGAATGGCTTCCGGTGCTATTTTTGGTGGATTTGGAGCATTAAGGTGGATATTTATTAATAATACGCTGCTTTCGTGTCCCTCTATTCGACTTTGAAACATTATTGACTAAGTTACGGTTTTGTTTTGATTCCACAGGTTAGGATTAAGGGGACGGGAGTTGATAAATAATGTTGGGAAAGTCATGCTTCAAGGGGGTGGAACGTTTGGCACATTTATGGGTAAATTTAATTAAACTGACTGACTAGTGAGTGAGTCTTAGAGTAAAGTAAAATATTTCTTAGGGTGATTTCATTTTTTATTACAGCGATAGGTACTGGAATACGTTGCTGAAAAATATAAGAATGACCAACTATTTAAAAACTCTTCAGTTAGTAGTCTATTTTAGCGTTTACTTGCGGTGATACTAAAATCACGCCTTATTTATTTGTAATATATTATAATTAAATCTATGAAGTATTGCTTCAATGGCAATGAACTATCGATAAGATATATAAAGTTGTAAATATAAGTCAAAACTCAAACTTTCCTAGATTTAATTAAAACTTGTCTGAGTAAGATCACTTTTGATAATTAAACAGACAATGAAGCACTTTGCTTAACTGACAAGGGCTTCCATTCATGGAAAGAACTTTTCTTTAAAATAGATAGAAATTAAATTATAGTAATGTAGACCTCAAGTCACAGGGCAAGCTTTAAAACATCAGAATTACATAAATTGTACACCGTGATTAGTAACTAATCAAAATATCCAGTTAAAATTATCCAGTACGGCTAGTAGTGTATGATTGGTGTATTATATGAGGAAAACAAATCCTTCAGCCTGCAAGATTTTTCCATCGTCACTCATTCGCCGTAGTCCACCATTTATTTCTGACATAGTAAAGTGCTGAGTTTCTTGGCTCATCCACTCATGAACTTTGTCAGTTGCTAACGATTCTTCTCTTTCAGCACTAAAAAGGGCAGAAAGGCGCGACTTAAATAGCCCATACCTATTGTGAATAAATCAAAACTGAATAAGTTATGGTAATTCTACTAAGCTCAGAATGGCGGTTTTTTAGTTGGTGATTTGTCTAAGAATTACCTGTCATCAGTTATCGTTCCTGGATCTTCAACTTCCATTTCTTCCGTATCCTGATCCAGTAGCGTTTGTACTCCTGCTCTCTTCTTTCGCATTTCGGCTAATGTTTCACTACCATCTTCAAGGGTGTCAATATCATCGTAAGGATCCGCACTGCTAGGGAGATCTTGTCTTAACCGCTTAGATTGACGAGTCCCGTTTTCCGTTACGACGCCGTTCTCTGTATTTTCCCCATTTTCAGCTCCGTTTGTTTCACCTCCATCAACCTCCATTTCGTCATCTTCTTCGATATCCTGATGTCGGCGTTTCTTCTTTTCCTTCTCAAGAACTAATTTGAAATACGCAAATTTAACAAGTTCTATAGCAGCTAAGGCGTCGTCTTTTGTCACTAGTTTAGACATTCTGGCTCTTGCATGGGCAGTTGACAAACGAATCATCGTTTCTAAACTACGGGCGGTGATAGGTTGTGTTCGGGCCATATGGTTATCCACTGAGTTCAGAGATCTTAGACGAGTATATTCATCTGCAATTGCTTTCGATGCCTCGGAAGACAAGGCTGGCTTAATGCATTTAGCAATGTGTATATATTTCTTCATAAAATCCATCGATAGTATTTTGTCTCTGCAATGTAATGTATCATGTTACGCATATTATAACTAACACTATTAATAAGGAAAAAAATAAGAACTTCAAACTGAACAACATACTTCCTCGATCTTCCTCTTCCAGCTGGACCGTATAGTAACTCATTGTGTTTTTCATACACTGCAGTTGGCTCAGATTGAGCCTTTTCATTTTCTGGATCTTGGGTGCTAAGGGTCTGGTCATTTTGAAACAGAGGAGTTGCCTCGCCATCTTGTTCCGCTGGGTTTCTATAAAAATAAAATATCCCAGTTAATACAACACAAGTCTTCCAACCCAACTTGATCTAACTTTTTTAGGTCACCTGTATCGATGCATTCTAAGTACGTGATCAGCAATGGCTCTGTCAAGTTCCGGCTCTGCTGAGTCCAGAACTATGAAAAGTAAGTCGAATCTGGACAAGAGTGAATCTTGTAAGCCGATGTTGTCCATTGGGGATTTGTACTCGTCATACTGATAAGAATGAAAAGTTACATGAATAGTCTACCCAAATATTGACTTGGCTTAGATAATGATAATTATTCCAATCCATGACTTTACCCTTCCATAGACTGGATTAGCCGCAGCTAGGACAGCCGTTCTGGCATTGAGTCGTGCATGAATACCCGCTTTTGCAATGGTAACGCGTCCTTGTTCCATTACCTCGTGTATAGCGGTTCGATCCACGTCACTCATTTTGTCGAACTCATCAATACACACTATCCCACGATCTGCAAGGACCATAGCACCAGCTTCAAGCCTGTAAATTACAAAAACGCTAGTAAAATAGTTTCCAACGACTTCCAACCACAAAATTTAGATAATCTTATTACCGACGGTCACCAGATTCCATATCGGTTGTTACTGCAGCAGTAAGACCGACCCCAGACGATCCTCTTCCTGTAGTCATCACTACTCGCGGTGCAACATTGGATACATAACGCAACATTTGAGATTTAGCGACACTAGGATCTCCGATCAAGAGAACGTTGATGTCTCCTCTAAGCCGTGTACCATTTGGAAGTATTTTTTCAACACCGCCCAACAGCAGGCATAAAACGGCCTTCTTTATGTGCTCATGCCCATGAATCGACGGCGCTAAAGACCGTGCAAGTACTTCAAATGGATTGCCAGTCTTCGAAAATTTCTTACACTCCTTTACGTCATCAACTGTGATGGCTAAATTGGCATCCTTTGACAACATTGTGATGTGATTTGCCAAAAGAACAGTCCTAAACAAATTAACGCTTTTAGCACAACACATCTTTCCTCTTTGCATGCATATCCACGTGATAATACAAAGGATTTAATAAAAACAAAATAAAAATGCACCTGAAAACTCCATTTGTGAATCCATTTTGCTTCCCCGGTAGGCACCTGTAAACTCCAACAACTAGAATCCTGTCTCCAGGTTTACACTGGTCAACCAAATCATTGTCCAGAACAACATCAACAGACCGAGGAAGCTGACCTGTATATTGAATTGAATTGAATTGAATTATCTTTATTCAGTGTCATTCCCATTTCAAAATACAAGTATATTGTTCTCCCAATGGTGACACTATACAAATAAACATTATCGATTGCCGTTACGAACACAGTAGGTCGCGTTTTTGAACTAACCAAGTTCTTATTCTATCCTTAATGTGCATCAATTAAATTAAACAACCATTATCCACAGTAGTTGTTCGTGTACCATTCTATATATAAAGAAACACACCTGTGGGGGCTTTTTCCGGCATTTCTTGAATCGTAAGAGTTTGATTATCCCTATATTTAGACAACCCGTATTCTATCTCCAATAAGTTTCCATCGTCGTCTTTCGTAGGCATCATATTGACAGAAGGAATCACATCAAAACTGGTAAGGTCAGCAAATCGTCGTTCCGAGAATTTTTTAGTTGGCGGACAGTAGTGAGTACTTCTAACGATTTTTGGTCGAATTATGGAGCCTGAAAAAGTAAAAATAAAATTTGTCAGCTTCAACTACACAAACCTGACAGATTACGATATCGCTTTCGCTTACATTTTGTAGCAATTCCTTCTACACAGACCATATTCCCCAAATACGTCGACGCCAAGCTTCTAGGAGTGACATGTTTAGACCCAAAGCTGCCTTCAAACCCAATGAAAAACTCTTCATGATCCTTAGCATAATCGGAGTCAATAGTGGCCACCACCTCTCGCAAAGCCTTCATAGCCAGGGGCAGCTCTTCAAATCCATTTTCCAGTAATCTACATACAATGCGATAATTAGTAACTTTACCAAGAATACCAAATCTTACTAAGTATTTAGCATGAATATAATTAATACAGGGAACTTACTGTAGACACCGAACTGGGAAACGCTTCCTAAGATCATTGATGTTCACAATCAACCGCACCCCCGACTTCTTGATCATATCCCGCAGTTTATCATTGTAAATTCCGAGGTCATTCTATTTCAATTTCAAAATTCAATTAAAGCACAACATAAACTACAGGATGTTTTGCATGAGTCTTCCCCTGCAAATCTTAGTACTACAAACTGCATTGTCTAAATTAAACCCCTGTTTATCCACAAGATCCTGGCTATGTTTATCCCTATCCCTACATATCCGAATCAACTTAGGATCTCTGAATCTCTGTCCTGTCTGTGGGTCTAGCTTTAGTAAGGGAGTCTTTCTCTTTCATTCCGGTGACTTTTGGAGGTATTCAGTGCCAGTTATTACGTAAAATACACACTTACAACCTCCAAAAACTACAACCTTTTTGACAATATATAAACCTGGAGTTAAGGAAGGAATAAAAATAGCAATAAACTTACAGTATCATCCAAAAACTCGACATATTGTCGTTGAATATCAAGTTGCATACGATCACGTTCCTCCTCCATTTCTCCTCAAAACTCTCCCTTTTCTTCAAGTTTTACTGTCTTATTTCCTGAAACATAAACATATCTCAAATCCAAATAAATCAGGGATAATTAAATTCTTAAATAGTAATAAAAACCCTCTTTAAATTACCTTACAAACTCCTAAAGTTCCTGACAATCAAAAGCCAAAGACTTCAAAAAAGTGTCTCTCTTTCTCCGTCGTGTTTCTTTGCTTAAAATTCGGTTAATAACGAAATAAAGGGGTATTTCCTCCTTCTAAAATCCTTATTCTTCCTTTTTAGAGGGTGAAAAGTGGATTTAAAATGTTTAAACTGATAAAAACTGGGATTAAAAGTTAAAAAATGAGGCTAAACCTGGTAGAACTGGTCCGAGGTGCATATTCCACTACTACCTTGGTATGGATAATAAAGCTACCTTTATCCTGGACAAAGAATTTAGAGAAAGTATCCAACAAACTGGCTCACTCCCGCTTACTTTATGCCGCTTTTGGGACCAAAAAAAACCTTTTTTGCTCATGTTTCACTTTCTCATTTATTATGATATGTTGGATGGATCAAAGAAATGCCATTCTGTTCATCCATTTTGTGATGTAATTTGTCCCGACTAGTGGCCCGGGCTACTAATTAATTTTTCAGTTTTTTTGAGGTCAAATCAAGGGGGCTTATGGGGCGATTTTAGTAGTAATTAAGGGTGGGCCACTAGGCCACTACTCGAGACAATGGTTAAATGTTCATGATATGTCCGTGCATAGCAGCGTGATGTTTTTAAATATGTGTTGGAAAGGGGGGGGGCTCGGCTACACCCCTTTTAGTTATTCACTAGTTTAGTTATGCTTTGATTTCTTGCATAAATCCTTTAAATATGGTAAATCGGTCATTTTGTAGGGAATGCTGCTAGCTGGTGCAACGCTTTGCTTTGGACTATTTTCATTGGATGTCATAGGGAAAAATATGGATTGCTCGGTAGTTAGTTAGTTTAGATAGAATGATGACATATGCTGCGTAAATTAGTGACATATTTGTAATCAGATTTGTCGATATAGTTTCCTTTCAGCGTCTATGAAAATGCTGAGTTGAAAGTTAGGACAAAGTATAGAATTAAGAACTGAAACTGACCAAAATAGCGCTGAAGAATGGCAAACAACAGAAAATGTATGAAAAAAGCATGAGTAAGAGGGGGATAAACCTATTAGTATAGCTCTCTCACAGGGGAGGGGGGGGGGAGGTTACCTTAAAGAATTGTTTGTACTTTTAATTTCATGTAAAATTAACTGGGAAGGTTTTGGAGTTTCTTAAATATGGTAGAGTTTCGGTTGGTAATACAAGCGGAAAGGTACAGTATATTTTAGCAGCGTTAATGTGGATATGAGGTCAAACAGTTTGGAAACCTGACTTTTTGCTATTGTATGGTCATTGGTCATGGTCTGCATTATTGGTACAAAAAGAGGAAGGAAGTAGTAAACACTAAAAACGTTACAGCTACAAGCAATTGGCAGTGATAGCTGTGTAACTAAAACTTGTTTTTGAGTATCACAATTCCACGCTTTACTTATACTTCCATAGTATTAGTCAAGGGTTTACGGCATCTGCATTATTGCATAACCCTTTTTGACTCAAGTGATCTATAGACAGAGGCAAGACCTATGCAGAAGCATGGGAATCGACTTTTTTATCGGGGTAAAAAACCAATGCTAAAGTAGTGCAAGGTATATGCACTAATATTTTACTATAACTTCGCGAATCATCAGCTCAGCACTTTTGCAAAGGAGCTGGAAAGGCCAGAGCAAAAGTCATATCTCTCTAGTCCATGAATAAGTACTAAAAATATATTATTAAGGAAGTTATTTTGCATTTATGTCGAGGAAAACAAAGATATTTTAAGACTACATTTACTAGTTGTTTGAAGTTCATTTTCTGCAGGCAGAGAGATTTACAGAATATCAATAATTCGTTGAAATCTTGGGTGAATTATCTTGTAAGATTTAATCCTAAATATAAAAATACCAATTACGGATCCTTCAATTAATATCCACTCTTCCTCTTCCCAGACTTCCCAGTTCCCACCTATACGGAAACCTTTGTTGGCTACATCTACATACTACATATCAAGCCAAAGACTAGGATTCCGTTTCCGTTTAATCAGCTTTCTTTCATGGTTATAAAGGATCAAAAATCGGTCCTTGTCCGGAAAGGTATGACGTTTTGAACTGTATACAAATATTTTCGACGTCTCTACTATAATAGGGATTAATTTTATGGCTGAGAAAACAGACTTTAGAATAGTTTGGAACGCGTTAAGAATGAGCATAGCATGGAGGAGGGAAGTAAAAGTAGCAAAGCAAGTAGAATGAAGATCTGCAATGCAAATACAAACGGTTAGTTCTGTACAAATAACATTCCACTTTCGGGTGCCCTTCCCCTATAGCATGGCCATGGTTAAACTTAAAGGTTTCACAAGTTTGGAAATCAATACATTTATTTACTGGCCTGTGGGGGTGACCCAAAGTTTGCTCATTGTTTCATGAGGATTTCAGGGATTGTTATAAAACTGTTTACAATAAGCGATGACAAATGCCAGTTAATGCCAATCTCACTCATAATTCTAATTTATTTATTGGCTACATTTAGGACTACAATAATAATACGTCATGCAAAAGATAGTTTAAACAAATAAAAATAAAAATAATTTAATCCGTAATGACAATGAATTATTCCTCCAACCCATCTTTAAAAGATATGATAATATCAGCTCATGAACGTATTACGTATTACGTTACGAATGCTAATTAATTGAGAATTAAGAATCCATAGGGAAAATACTACACTGGTTTGTGGCCTAAATAAAAACTGCTTGCGTTAATAACTGTATTTCCTTCAAGTTCCCACGAGTCAAGACAGATAAGCGAGGTCAAATGTATCAAAATATAATCTCCATTCCATATTCTTTTAAGCTCTGAACTTGCTGATTGTTTTGCATTGACATTGTATTGTTTGTATTCCCTTGTCTGATAAATCATAGGTTTATAGGTAAAAAGCAGGGGACACACAAGGAAAGAGTGTACAAGATAAGTTTGCATCGTTCGTGATACGATAACCTACGTGTACATTGAACGCGACTGGACACCACTCACTTGAGAACTCCATTAGCCGAAACATTCCAATTACAAAAGCAAACAGTATAGTTTGTAGACAGACACTTAGAAAAGCATACATCTTATCTTAATTAGCTTACCCACAGACACCTAGGTTAAAAACTCTGCAAAAAGCATGTATTTTTTCTGTATGCTTGTTAATTAATTCATATAACTTTATTTTCTTAACAATTAATATGTTTTTCAGATATTAAAACTTAGAGCTGGATGCTTTAGAAGTTTAACTTGCAATACGATAAATCCAACCTCATACAACTCTCAAGTACTCAGCTCAGGCGTGAAAAAGAGATACTATTTCAAAATGTTGTTAAGGCTATTAATTCACGGCGCTGGGGCGATAAATTTCGGATACGCTTTATATTATGACCTGACCTATGTTCATTTACCGGCCCATCTAAGGGCTACCGGAAATTTTGCTTCGATGACATCCTTTCCAGGAAAATGGAAGTTTCTTACAGTTTGGGACATTGTAAGGGATCCTATATTAAAATAACCAAGTCCAAGTAATATTATTAATTTAATTACATCCAAGTGTTGAAGTGTTTGTCTGCAAACTTGTCTTTTAGGTGATTCAATTAGTATATCACTCTCTTGCATTGCTCAACGATGTGGCTGGTACACAGGAAGTTAGTCCTAAGCGTCAGGGTTTCCTGCAGAAAGCCAGAGATCATCTATTTGCAAGTTGGGCATTCCCTACAGGAACGGTACGTATGAAACAGATAAGAGAGGCTCTTTCTTTGTATGGTTTCTGAATTTGTTCAAAATGCAAAAAAGGGCTATACTAATTTTACTGGTGCTCATTCCTTCTATCAATTTAACCCTTTAAAATGTAGCGTGATCTAAGAATCTATATTTTTAGAGATGCGATTGGGTCTTTCTTTTTTAAACATTTATAACTTTCTAGTTCGTTTCGGTGTCATTCTGGATTCTATACGGGATTGACCGGTCTTTAGTATTCCCTAAAGTAATGGACGAGTTTTATCCAAACTGGTTGAACCATGCAGTTCACACATTCCCAATTATCTTTCTGGCTGTGGAATCGGCTTCAGTAGCTAAAATATTTCCCTCTCGCTATGCTGGAGTTCTTTCGAATATCTTTTTCAGTATGACTTACTTATCCTGGTAAGACCATTTTAGGTTCTGTGGTGACATTTCAACCAACTTTACAAATGTACTTAAAAGTTGCACTGCAAGCATGTGCTTAGCTTTGAAGCTTTTGCTTGAGATACAGTTAATTTACAAGCTTTGTTGGCTAACAAGTTAGAACTGTCTGTAAATTACTACCGAAAAGTTGAATAACGCCCATAGATCTTGAGTTCCGATCAAAATACTGTCTGCATGAAAACGCTTTAAATGAACAAAGGTTTCATGACCAATATTAAGTTGTTTTATTCAATATCCTTTATCGTAGTTAATGCATGTGTAAATGTACTGGAAAGATTTATGGGTTTGAAAACAACGATCTGTTAGGAATGTGTAAGCATGTTCCAAAACTGTCATGTCTTTTAATTATGTATTTTTTGTCTTTTGCAGTTAAAGTTTGGTAGGCTAATTTTGAGTGTAATTGCTTTACTGCTTCAGTCGTTTACCGGTTTCTTTGTTGTGTGTTATTTTCAGTTTGTAAGCCTGGCATTTTGGTCTGTTTATGCCATCGATCGGGAATTGATGTTTCCAGAAATTTTGGACACGTTTTTTCCTAATTGGCTGAATCACGCTGTACACAGTGCACCTTTGATATTTGTCTTTGTTGAGCACCTTTCCATCCCTTGCACTTATCCTAAACCGTTTGTTGGAGCTGGATTACTTGCTACAGGAATCATTGTTTATATGTCATGGTATAGTTGAAATAGGCTTACATGCTTTGAGTCTACAGTTTTGTTTTATTAATGCTACCCGTCAATATTAGTCATACGAAAGGTCATGTTAAGGAAAACGGGTTAATGTTAAGGTCAAAATAAGAAATGGTTGAATGAAATGACTAGGATCACTTGGATTAATCAAGTTACTGGAGTCTGGGCTTATCCAATTCTTGATGTTCTGAACTATGGGCAAAGGGCCATGTTCATGGGAGGCTGTGGATTGTCAATTTTAGGATTCTACTTTGTTGGGGACCTCATCAATAAATGGCGTTGGGGTACTTTTATCTACTTTTATTAAAAAAATATCCCCTGAGACAATCAAATGAAGTTGCGTGAGCTGTGAGCTAAAATGGTATATTCCTTTTCTGTATTAGGGATTGAAGAATCAAAATCAGTGGGCAAGGGAAAACGAAAAACCAAATAATCCATGATTTCCGTTAAAGCCATCATAATTTTAGTGTATTGGTAAATGGATACGTTATAGCTTTAATTAATTAAAAGACATGTACCTTGCGGAAGATGTACTTAGTATAAATTTAGGCTACTAGCCAAAAAAATATTCCAGAATTTTATAAAAAAATATATATTCCATTCGGATTACAAAAAGCTTTATATATGACGCTCAGGTTGGACTGGGGTACAGGCACAAATGAAAAAATATACAAGTAAGTAGTGCTGATGTTGAATTGAAGAAAGTAGACATCGTAACACTTTATGATTAAAAGCTAGTTATACTGTGTATTCTCAGCTTTCACTTTTTAGTCACTGAAAACAATTTTAAACAAATATTGTGTACTAATCAGCGGAATAGGGAATGTCTATAGCTGAATTTATGAGCATATTCCACCCAGTAAAGGGTTCAATTAAATGTGATACAGATTTGTGAAGTGATGTGTCAATTAAATATTGCAGGTTTTAGTTCTGATTAAAATGTGTTCTTAAATGCTTATATTTTACTCTATACATACATGCATAGTATAAAAGTCTTTTAGGATAAAAGTTGCGTTTCCGTGAGTTGCATTTATATAACCTCTGCTGGCATGCATGATTCATTTATCTAGTCTAAATGTCTAAAATCTATTATAAAACATTATATTATTTAAAATTGTCGGTCGATAAAAAAGGCAATAAAATTCCAGTAGTTTTAAGGTGATTTTAGGCACAGAGAAGGATGAACTTCATATTCATACAACGGTATTCATTATTGTCTATTATATTAACATTACAGATCGCGTAAAGGGATTGTCAATACTTCAGCTTACAAAGAATATAAAAACGGGAAGACACCTACCTAATAGAGTATCAGTCATAGTCACATACATTAAGCTGTTACCGGAGATTCTTTAGTTTTGATTACATATAAATGTTTGAGTAGTAAGCAAACCTTGCTTTTGGCACATACCCTTAAATATAATTATTTTTATGCTTAGTTTGCACGATCGTCATGTTCACATGTTACTTCGGAGTCAGGAGCCTCAGTACGGGGTCTTCAGCCTCCGTAACTTTAGCAGGAATCTTCGAAATATTTCCATCTTCTTGCTTTCCTTTACTAGACTTTTCCTTCGTCTTGTCTTTCTTTTTCGTAGTTGATTTCTTTGTTTGAGTCCCGATTTCATTAAGATTAACTAAGCTAGACTGCGTTGCTTTATCTGCTGTCAAAACATTGGACAAATTACACGTTTTCATACTTTTCGGTGGCAAGCAAAGCTTCTCTATACTGGTTTGTATAGCCAACTCCCGCAATATGATGGGTTTATTTTTAGTTTGATTATTAAAAGTTGGATTGAGTTGATCATCTCCACTTCTTTGCCTTTTGTCAATTAGAGCAGTTATTGCCGGTAAAATCTGAACAGAAGCAACATTTATAACACCTAAAAGTACTTGCTTTACAACCACTATATTTGGTGCTATGCATAGCTAAATCTGTAGCTGTACCTGAGATCCTGGATTGCTTTCAAGAGATGATGAGCTTCCTGCTGCTCCATTTCGCCAAGGGTATCCTAAAAACTTTTTGTTCCGGCTCCGTCGAGCCATTCGAAACCAATCGCGATGCTTGCTTCTGAAAAGTTATGATTTTTTAATTTATAAGAAAAAGTATAAACATCTCTGGCTAGTTTCGCAAAAATTCCGCCCTCACTTTTTACGTTCATGGCCTGAAGCAGATCCTTGAAGATGTCGTACTGCTAATTCTGACGTCGCCGAATCGCAAGAAGGTCTTCTAGAATCTTCCGAAACACAGGAAACAGAATTGGACGAATGAGGAGGAATTAGAGCTCCTCTTCGAGAAACCAAATGAGGTAGTGCCGCAGCCCATTCACTGCTTATCTCTTCGGGAGCATCAGTTCTGGTCTGGCTAAACTGCTGAGATTGTTCTATATCATCAGCATTCCGGCATAATCGGTTTGGATCAAGAAGTTTATTAAGCCCAACGGGATCCTCATGGGTACTGTACAAACTCAAGCTCAGCCTTCCTTTAGCAGGAAGCTGATGACGCTTAGCAAAGGCCATTGAAATCAATTTGTGCTTTGGCACACTCGGTCCATGATTGTCAGATTCTTCAGAATTACATCGTCTAAAAGGCAGATTCAAAATTTCATTAAAGGGTACAGAAACCGAGCAGTTTAAAGTTCAACTATTTAGTTATGCAATGCAAAAGAACATTCAAACATCACTCACCGCCTAAGGTACCGTTTCCAAGTTCTGACGGAAGCAGAGGTCCAGGCCCATGACGATACAAGTAGACCCCCACAAAAGAAAACTATAATACTGCCGGTGATGTAAGATAAATCTGGCTTATCAGCTACCCCACACTCAGCCATATCGGTTAAATTCATTTTGCATCTGTAAAAGAAAACAATTAACAAACACCTTGACAGGGTGTTGTAAGAATTTAATACAATTTTCTCACAAAATTGACTCCCGCAATGACGTTTCCCAAAGTGGTTTATGTCTGATTGTGTTAATTTCAAAAACGAGGGATCCAACAAAAATGAGTGCTGCAAATCCAGAGAAAATGATAATTCGCATAGCATTAGACTTGATCTCAGCCCGGCCCTGTGGAGTGATAAAGTCCGAAGAAGACAAAGAGACACTGAGAAGTCGATACGTTCCTTTCCACAAGTACATAAGCATCATACAAAATGCTAAGCCAACAGGGACAAGAACCAAAAAAATTCTTGCATTTGGATCATTGTAGCCTACAAAGCAAACTCCGTAAATGCTACTACCGTCAATCTAGAAAAATAATCAGAACATTTTAGTTCTGTGTTTTGTGGTCTTAAGTAAGCAATTATTATTATATGCTTATATTTCGTACTAAAATTTACCTTTGCTGTTGACATACACACAATTGTTAAAACCAATGGAGTTAATATTGCCCACACGTGAAAATATAGTCTTTGCTTGTCGATTTGCTCGCGAATGCGACCTAGAACAATATTATCATAGTTTGTATACTATTTTCAGAAATAAATATTATGTTTTTTTACGACGACAAAAAGCTTAACAAGTCTAACCAACGGCGTTGCATGTCAGATTCCACACATAGGCAAAGACCATCAGCCATGCCAAGGCAGACATAGACCCGAAGTAAATCAAAAAGAATACCAAGGAGCAAAACACATTTTCATTGTTGCTAAAAGTGTTTTAAATTTCCAAATGAAAACTGTTTTAAAATAAATATTAGTGTGGTTAATTGGTAAAGTTAATACTTTGGCTCATTGCGGCGAATAGTAGTGTCCTTTCGACACACAATATCTTCCTTAGCATTTGGAAGGAACTGTACCATCCATCCAAGGGTTGCAACGAAGTACCAGACATTGACCCATAGCAAAATAACTGCTGGGTATATTTTTGAAGATTTCCAATCAATAACAAAAGTACCCTTAAAATTAAAAGATTTTTCATGAATTTAAATACTTACTTAACATTACCTTTAACAAAATTTAAGTTTTAAAAACCTTTAAATCTTACAATAACAAATCCAGTACTTAGGAGCGTTGCAATCCCTAAATACTTGATTAATTTAGAAGTAAAATCGTGATCTTCATCTGTAAATAGGGGATCTTGGCATGTCAAGGCACATCCTTCGAAGCCTTCATAGTAGTTAAAAGGATTTTCAATTTCTTTCATGGGATCCATACATTTAGCCGATGTATTAAAACGCAGTTCTCTAATTTCATTGTTCTAAGTTATGGAAGTAAATAGAAAATTAGCGTTCAGATATTTGCCATTACAGAATAATACTATTTTCTTTACAAAATACTTACTTTACAGTTTGATGGGAATTTAGAAAATTCATCACATTTTAGGAAATCCGGCCACTGTTTGGTTGCTTGTTCAATTACACGACAAGGGTTTCTTGTAATCTTGCACAGCTCCTGGAAAAACAAAAACATTAAGTGACTTGTTTCCACGCGCATTTGAATAAAAAATGCCTACCTGCGATGGAAGATCAATGAATCCATCCTGACATTTCGGCATGTAATATGAACAAAGAAGAGGCTGGATAACTGCCCAACATCGAGGTGACGCCCGAAGGCCCTCCCATTTTGACATTTCATTCTAACAATAAAGTCAATATTTATTTAATCATCCATCCTCTTTCTTTCTTACTTCCTTAAAACATTTTTTTTAAACCTGTAGCTGGTGCTGCGTAAAGTTTTCATTGACAAGTTCTGAACTGGTCATATTGTATGACAATTTGACCCCAAAACACGTCGAGAATTGGAGTGGCTGACATTCATTTTTAGCAGCCCTACGACAACTGTCAATTCCAGGTTGACCAAAAGCCGAGTTAGCTCCCACATTTCGTCCGACCGTTTCAGTTTGTACAAACGGTACCAACATGACCAGTCCAACCCACAACAGTTCCACCAACTCCATACCTCTGGATTTTGTTCTTTTAACTTTCATACGACCCTCATCCTCTAGCCTGACCAAGTGACTTTCCTTCCCAGACTTTGTCCGCAGTTTTGTGTTTAATGCCTGGCTTTCCTATTCACCAAAAAATCTTGTTATGAGACGTTTCAAAAATTATTTACCCTTAATCCTCGCCCCGCGCCTTATACATGATAAAAAGATGTTTTGAAGCATCTTTAACAAGGGAGAGATACCACTTTTAACATGTAAAGGATAGGCGTGCGGCATAATTAACGAGGGCGTCTTATCGACCAGAATTTAGGGTATACTAAAATTTAATGTCAACTCTTTTACCCTTTCATAACAATACTGCTGGACAAAAATGCTTGGGCTGCCCCTTTTTTTCAGTCTCATGAGATCAGTTATATTCCTCCATAATCCAGCCTCCTATTTATTACTCAATTCTGCAAAACCTTCAGTTCGAAGTTCGATTGACTCTGACTCTGACGGTCATCTCCTTTCATGAAAAATACTTTAGAGACCTAAACCTATCAACTTTGACCCCTTTTTCAGTATACTAAGGACCTTGCTGAGGTACGTAGTACCTACACACTTCAGCAACTATGGACCACGACCACGTGGCACGTGCTATCACATTTATAACATTTTAATTAAAAATCGCCCTCCCCTAAAATACCAAATTTTGCATAAAAACCTCACCCAAACTAAGCTGAACGTCTCCAGCTTATTAGTTTGTTTTAAAATCTTATGAAAAATTACAAAAAACGCCTCGTAAAACTACGAAATCCTATTCAATTCAAGCATGCATTTAAAAACGGAGTGATTAAGTTAAAAAAAGAGAGCTACAGTTCAACTCAATTGCCAAATTAATAAATGGGAATTAAGGGATTGGTAAAAAAACAGTGAAAAAAGTACAAAATAAAACCTACAAATAGTGCGTGGCGTGCGTTTTTTAGTAAAAGACGAAATAAATAAAAGTAAATAAGTTTGAGAGTAAAAGTCCGCGGCCTCCGCATCTCATTCTGGACAATCCTTTCTTCATCAATGAACCGTTCTATCCATGCTCCATGCATAGCTTTGCTTTTTTCATAGTTCGTGGAAGCGTTATTTCCGCCCTCGTTTGCAAGCCGCGTTATGATTTATACAGTCGGATTGCCGCTAGCTAAGTTAGTTCTTTTGGGAATTAACTAACTACTTAAATGTTTAAGGGCTCAGGGGTATTATTTATTTAAGTAAGGCTGCTTGAATAAAACGAATCTGATTATTTACCCATGCTGTTTTTTTAAATTTAAATTAAGGCTTTATAATTTAAATTATGATTTTTTGTATGAAACTGACAGCCCGAAGATTAGGTGAGGTAAACGATTAGTTTAAACCCTTTGCAATTAATTACCCAGTTTTGCCTTATAATCTGCCTTAAATGCGCGTTTTATGCATGCAGTTTCCTCCACATTTTAAAATACACTGAAATTTTTATAAATCCACGATGCTCAAAAGCTCATATACCCCTTTGTCTTTTTAGCTAGTTGGTTGTTTTCCTTAATGCGTGTATTTTCGTGCGTTAAATGGTAGAGCAAAAATTATGCATGACTTTTTCCAAAACGTGAAATAATTTAGTAATAGTTTCTTTCAAAAGGATTAAGTGCACATAGTAGTTTTGATTTATTATTTAAGTTAAATAGCACAATCCGAATAATAATTACACATGAAACTCAACCAAGTGTTTATGACAGTTTATAGATTATAGGCTCAAATTAGTCACTTTACATCCAAACTTAATCAGACCAGCCAATATAATATTCATCTTTTTTAGGTGTGGTTGGTGCCATGCAAGTTGATACTTCTGAGCTAAATCCAGAAATTTATTTCGAATTTAGCCAGAGGATCCCTACGGAAAGCAGTATTATCCCCGTCGTCAAACGGTCCGTTTTTCTGGACAAACTTCCATTAGTGCTATTACATGCGGAGCCATTAGAGTTTGGACGATAATTGGAGTTGCATCTGCAGGTGAGGGTACCTCTTTCGCAAGAAGCGCTGGGTGGACATCCGGGTGAATTACTGCCACCCGCACCCGCTCCATATCCTGGAGGATAACAACTAGACCCGATCCGCAAAACGCATCTTCCAACCTCATATGCCCAGACGGAATCGGGAGACCGACACCTACAACTGTACGCATTTGTACTGGACGTGTCACAGAAGAGATAAGCGTATGGATCACAAGTGTTGTACTGGTTTTGAAATGGAGTACAAGGTTGGTTTATTGAGCTCCATGCGGACACCTTGTCCACAAGTAAGCATGGGATGATAACCACGCAAACTAAACACACCTGGATTACTTTACAGCGCAGCATGGTTTAAGAAATAAGTTTCAAAGATGGCCTTTTGTAGTCTTATCCAAGCGATTTTACTCCCATAGACAGCAGCGATACACTCCAACAATTATCTGTAGAACAGGAAATACAGACGTTTATCATATGTATTTTAGCCTTTATTTGTATCCATCTATAATCGAAAATTTCAAGAATTACCCGATTTGACTTTGTATATGTGGTTTATTATGAAGAGGTTGAAAAGGTCTCAATTTCATCAAGATGGAGTTTGATTTGGTAAAACCATGTAAAAAGTACAGGTTGGAGGTTTACTTTTAGGTTTTTAAGGTGAACTCTCTTGAGATGAGGTTGTTGTTTAGATTTAGAATGATACAGATCCACGACAGAACAGAGGACCTTTTCCGTTCCGCTTTGAAGGGCAAGTTTTATATTATTTTATGTATTTTGTGCTTTATAAAGCAACCAGAGTTATAAATGCGTCTCTATGCGTCACAACCTATGATTAAGCCCCCAGGAAGACAAAACAGGTAAAGTATAGTTAATTAACATGGGAATTCGCCGTAACGAGTGATGGACTCGTCACCTACTAGAACTCCCTCATGTATGACAAAGTGGATTTCAAAGAAGATCCTTATAGACTATGCCTGCGTGCTTTGTTACATTTTAAAAGCATATTAAGCAAAGATTTTGGAATCATCGTTTTCTAAATTAGCAAAATATGAGTAAAAGTGCAAATAAAGGATAACTCTTTTACAACATGCATAGTATTAGTGGAATTTTGCAACACTTACATTTAATTTTAGTCATAAGCAGATAGTAGATATACACATGTACGGATACAGCAAAATGTATGAAGCGGAAGGAAATATATAGTTTGTTGAGTTTTGCTGTGTCAAAGGAAGTTATGATCCATCATCATCCGGCCGGACAAGTTTTTTCTATTTGTTTAATCTCTGTTAACATAAAAATCATTTTGATGAAAGATTAGAACCACAAATATTTTAGTACTTAAAAATGCCATTAAATCATTAAATGGAAGCATATACTATCCCCTCAATCTTAGTATGGTGTTGGCCATTATCATTTCAGATTTAAAGCTTATGCACGAGAAGTTCATGGTTGTTTGCAAAAATGCTTTTAGCTTTACGACTTAGCTGTTAATACCTCTTTAAATCACATCATATCCTTTATGGGTCATGTCATGTCTCATGTTGCTATTTTTCTGCCGTCCTTAGTTTAGTTTCGTCAGCCAGCATAGTCTATTTCATACCAAGATAGCACATCTACTACACTATGTGGTCTCTTTAATTTCAGCGTGCTTGTAAGGAATGACGCTGCGAGTGAGACAGTTATTAGAATGATTTTAGAGTATGCAATCGGATGGTTGAAACCTTTGAAGTTTCTATGAGCTCATGATGATTTAACCACAAAGATTGTTAAACAATAATCGGGTCTGAGCCTTGGACTTGTTTTCGGCCGACAAATGTAATATGTCCATAAATGGCACTAACGTGAATAAACATCCTTATCTGTTCGATCCGAGGGGATGACGAGGATAGTGGCAGTAATCCCAATAGTAATTTTTCAATCAAGAACATCCCAAAAACGATTAGAGCCAATAGGATAAAAATCTTTCCTCTGGAAGTAAATGTATTTTGTTCCCAGAAGAGATTATTAATAAGAAGCATGATTTTCGAAACTACAAAGCGTTCTTGGTGGTTTATGCGAGTTTGAGTTATAGGTGGTCGCTCATTTCCTGCAGGACTTTCAGAAAAAATGACGCATTGCAGCTTCGGGAAAACTCCTACAGGTTTCTTCAAAGTCAACTGCTTAGTCTTCGGTGCAACGTTTGCTGCTGAGGTTTTATGCAGCACGAGCTTCTTAAGGTTGGGCATCGTTGCTTCGAAAATGTGCTCGGAAACTGGGCAGTTGACGATTGTGAGCTCTTCAATTGAGTCTCCGTAATAAACGGAGGTTTTTCCTATTTCCGATGAAATGTCTCCATTCAGCGATATCTTCGAGTTGGGATGAAACCCTATTACTAGTTTCTTAATTGAGAGATGAAGCTGCTGGAGGGTTTCAAGAAATAGAATGATATCATTCTTTCTGCTACTGTCATAAGAGATAGGATTATCATCAGTAGAGGGTGATATTATGTCCGTGCATATCAAGTTTACGATTCTCGAAAATGCGAAATCATGGTAGAATATTTTTGAAAGAGCAAGAAAGCTTGCAAAAGGAAATCCAGCCACTTCAACTGTTTCGAGCAAGTATGAAAAACTGGTGAGACTTGCAAGAAATCCAGGGGATAAATTAGTTGGTGGATATCGACAGCTAGTACTTTCACTGCTACAGGTGGTACTGATTGCTGCACTAGATTTCAGTATTAGAGTCTTCAGATTTGTCATTTGTAATACGGGGTCTTTCCGGTACAAATCCCATTTGTCTATTGAATCGGTGTAAATGGCTGGATCTCCGATGATTTCCAGATATTCCACGGACGGGCACAAATTCAGAAAATGGTATAGTTGAGCCGTTGAAAATTCTTGACTTGTCAGTTTTACATGTCTAATGACGACGCTTTCAAAAGAATTCACGAAGCTTGATACAGCGTGGAGAGGGATGTTTTTGAAATGAAAGTTAGAGCAAAGAAGGTCATTGATAAGGGTAAGCATTGGCTGTTGCTTCCATGAAACTGGGTCTGGTTCTTTGATAAGAACCCTTGATTTGTTCCAAAGACATTCCGGTTGGTTTAGCAGTGTTTTGTTGAACGTTTTACAAACCAAGCGAAAGTTAAGGATGTCTTTTGTTCCCAAAAATGTCAGGACGTTACCCAGAATCTGTATGAGAGATGCCGTGAGAGTTAGTTAGCATAAAAGCTTATGATTGCAAAAATATACTATTCTTAAAAATAACTACTACCACTAACTTTAGTTTCATTCTGTTGTAACGTCCGAGCTGAATCATTCAACTCTGAACTTTCATCTTCCAAAAGCTTGTCTTCGGCCCAGTAAAATAAAGACCTTTTCAACATATTTTATGTCTGCGACAGCTTAAACCGTCGGTTCTATAGTTAGATAAGCCAAAGAGTATAGTCAATCGTCTGACTTTGAGAGTTTTAATGCAATTTGAAATTGAAACTTTTTCAGCAGAAGAGCCTAAACTTTGGTAAAATTTAGACTTGGGCACGGGACCTAAACTTTATTTAGACCCAAGGTGCGTACATTTTGGTTTCCCTGGTTTTGCTCTCTTTTTTGTGTTTTTTTAATCAGGTGAAGACAATTCAGAG
>JAQFZX010001298.1:0-32303 GCA_034682405.1 Hydroisotoma schaefferi | reverse complement strand
ATTTAGTTAGTTGATTTCTTATGGGATAAAAATATACGGAAGGTAGTGCGTTGAGCAGATGTCTGAACATGAAGATGCAGTTTGAGGCGCTTCAATAGGCATTTCATCGTGTATTTGTTGTATGTTTAAGAGGATGTTTTATACGATGAAAGCTGAATGTAGGTCCACATTTCTTACATCTTCTGCGAGGATTAGGAGAGATTGACGAAGCGTCAAATGATTACGAGTTGGAAGAGAGATTTGAATTTGGCAAGTGATACGAAAATAACATCGTAAATAAAAAACGCTGACATGGTTTATGACATGTTCCTCGTTTAGTAGCCGCAATCAGGAACTTATTTATCTTACCATTCGTTTATGCATGGTGTGTTTTACGGATAAGTTTGTCCATTTATTCTATTTTGTCATAAGGATTTTAAAAAGTTTTTTGCCATTTCTGACTTTTAATATAGAAAGACAAAAATAGAAATAGGCTTTTGCAGACGTTAGCTGGGAGTTTGTCTGGAATAAAAATGCTTATTTCGATATTTATTTTTTATCCGTGCATTGCATATGTATTTCTCAGTCTGACTTAAGTTTAAGAGTTATCGGAGCAGTAAAGTGGAACTTTGTGGCAATGAAGTGTGACTTCTTATAAATTCACGACATAAGAGTTGCATATTCATTTGAATGCATGAGGTGACACAGCCAACGCAACGGGGACTTATTCAGATTTTTATAGAAGAATAGTTGAAGAAAAGTTGGAGAGATGAAAGTTAACTTCTTACTTCAAGTGCTTTTTCGACCGTGTAAGAACACACGAGAGTAAAATAAGGTAAATGAAGTGGCTTTTATTCAGTTCACACAATTTTGGATTTCAACTTGATTGATTCCTTCAACCTTCATACATCTATTTCTGGTTGCATTTACTGCACCCTTAAGTAAAATATCAAATCATATATTTTTTAACTCAATTTTAAAATTAGTTTTTCCGTACATGAAATTAGTTTAGGGTATGACTTTTCTCACTTGAAATTGTCTGATGAACGGTAAAGTAAACTTATCTATTGATTTTTTGTGAAATCTCAATAAATATTGGGAAAGAGATAAACGATGGGAAACTCGGGTTGAGTAGAGCAGAGTTTTCATCGTTAGACGACAGTGAACGTATATTTAAGATTTTCAGAAGTGGTTATATAATTTAGATTCTAATCCGCGTATTCTTTATAATCAATGAAACAAATAAATACTTGTGCTCACTTTTAACACATTCGACTGACTGTAGTAGTAGTGGATGTCCCTTCAACATTAATACAGAATTAATTTAAAATTCATGCAGCAAACCCACAATAAAAGAATTCAGTGCTGTAAAGCTGTAAAAACTGAAGCAGTCATCCCATAAAAAGTATTATCTCCGATTCCCTAACAAACCCTCAAGAAAAGTTCATTGTATCCCTAAACCAAGTTTGGCATGCTCAACTTTTTATTGTAATTTCCATCAAATTTAAAACGCTCGGAGTCTGAGATTTTATTTTATGTCACCACGACCAGAACAACCCCAGAATGTGTAAATGTTTTCGAATCAAATGAACCAACTGTATGGGGGATTTCCTCCAACCTTTTATTTTATGAAGCTTAGTATTTCCCTTCGTAATAAAAATTCACTACGAATGAAGGAACGAACTCCAGGATTTAGTAGAAAATATATATCTCTCCGCGGTTGTAGAAATGGGGATGTTTATTTCGGAAGGGTTTTATTACCAGCAATGTGTACAAAACAATTCCAACAATTTAACTTTCTCACCTCTAGCCACCCCTTTCTATTCTCAACTCAAGTCTGAAAGAATTTACTGCTATTATTTTAGCAGGGAATAAATTACATACTTCAGGCTTTGCTTGAAGAACTTGAGCTAAATATGGTGGTTTAAAGAGGGGTATTTATTTCTGTGTGAGGAAATTACACGAGTATTTCTTATCCTCTTAAAAGTTCCCCTTTTATTCTTGATATTTATGGAGAAACACCCGTGTTTTTGTAGTGTTATTGCAAGTCTTCTGATAACGGTCGTTTTCCAAGGATTTTTAGGTTTTCTCGGGGTTCTGTATAGATTCCCATTAGATCTGTGATCGCTTTGAAGACTTTTGGGGGTAGGGGTCTGTAATTCATAGGGAAAAATTAGGTATTTTTTATATCGTATTCGTAAGGGGAGGTTATTTAATTAGTTTGACGGCTTTACTTTATAAGATGGATTAAAAAGTTGTAGACGGAAGGTATGTAGATGTACTCGACGTTTTTTGTGATGCCTTCAATACTTTGTTCAGCTATGAAATAGGGGTCCAGCATTACTGGGAGGATCCAGGGAAATCTGTAATTTACAAATCATGCAATGTTTAAAATCAAATGGTAAATTTCAAGATTGCGCAAAATTATAAATAAACTTAGAAACTCTGGTTGAAGTACCCACAGGAGAGTAGTGAATAGATAAAAATACACATCGAGAGATTGACTGAATCAATCGATACACGTGCTTTAAAAAATATTAATTAAAAATCTCCTCAAACTCAGTTAAATTAAGCATCTTTGCGAACGATAATCTAAGCAATTCCAACAGTAATTGTTGTAGTTGAAGGATTCATCCTTTCTATAAATATTTACCTGGAATGTATCACATTTTTTGAAAAAGAAGTAACAGCCGGTGTAGAGTAAACGGTTGTAAACTTAATGTCAGGTTTATCCGGATGCAACCTCAGTTCATCCTTTAGAGATTCAATGATTCCATTAGCAGCATGTTTACTCCCAGAATAAGCCACAAGGTTCCTAGCTCCTAGAACTCCGGCTATGGAACACATGCAAACTATATGCCCCCGTTTGTTCTGAATCATATCGGGTAGTACTTCCCGGAGGATCCACATAAGCCCGTAGACATTCACGTGAAATGCTCGGCTAAGCTCTCGTGGATTGTGACTTAGGAACTCATGACAGGGCATTATACCCGCGTTGTTTATTAGCATTGTTACCGATCCAAACTTGCATTTTATCTGGAAGGAAATGGGCAATCCAGTGATGTTATCAATAATTTCTGAGGAGGAATATGCAGGATTTTTTAGCTCACTTGCTCAACAGCCTTTTGTACTTGACCTAGGTCACTGATGTCGACCTCGTAGTGGACGGCATCAGCCCCGAGACCCTTGAGCTCTTGGACGAGGGAGGCATTCTCCCGTTTACTGATATCCCAACAGATTAATTTGGCTCCGGAGTCTACTAATTGCATGCATAGCTCTCTACCTACTCCGTTGGCTGCTCCTGTAATCTACGATAAAAATTAAAAACTATTTCAAACTTGAACCCCAAGGAGGAAGTTTCGGAGGCAGGGAAGGTCTGCTGGGGAGTTTCCTCCTGTTAAGGGATTTAGGATTTTATGTCATTTTTAGTAATAAACTTTACTGCAAGTAAGTTAATTTCTGCCCTCCCAAGACATGGGATTGTAACTTTAATATGGCGTCAATCTAGCGATTGCCATTGACATTGTAAAATTAGCGTTCCCTTCTTCTGGCCCCTTCTAAAATAGTCACCCTTTTCGAATAGTATTAGTTTTTAAATGCATGTTAAAGCTGACCCTTAAATCTCTAGGGGCTTGATTTCAAGAATACGGTAATTTAAACTGCCAAGTAGCTGCGAAGATTGAGCTTACGTACGAACATTTTTCCTGATTTTATCAATCATTTCCATTAAAAAATGCAAATTAATGAAATGTATGCTTGCTTGAATAAAATCCAAAGTATAATCGGAGAAATAAGAAATATATTGAAAATGCAGAAGTATTTTATTTTTGCTCAACTCACCAAAATCACTTCATTATTGAGGGATTTCTGTTTAACTGGGAAAAATCTCCGAAAGCCCAACTCCAAGAATACATAACATGTAAATATTAGTAGGAGGATTATATCTTTTATTGCTGCAGCCCAGAACTTTATCCAATGGAACAGTCCCATTTTAAAATTAATTCCATAAAATATATACTAACTTCCTTTCAAGTACTTCTTCATACGAATCTTATTCAGTAGATCCATTTTAAAATGTCTGATTCTAGGACATTTGCAAGCTACAGCTACAGCTGCAGGTATGGATTATAACCAGAATAGAAGATTACCTATCATTTTTGTCAGTTTATTAAACAAAAATATATTTTCTAACCCAGTTTTCAGCTGTGTAACAGCTTCAAAACGCCAGTAAAATACTAGTTGTTCGCATACACATATTATTCATCAATGACTGAAAAATAGAGCTCAACCTGGCCTTGAATCTGTTTCTACTTCCAACCTCAACTCGGACAGAGTTTCATTCATTGAGAAGAATGATTAGCTGAGTAGATTTGGTATATGAAGTAGGAATGCTTGAATTATCTTCAGTAGCTTTTTGTACATTTAGTATAATCCCCATTGAAATAAATGTATGATAGCTTTAGAGAAATGTCAGTAGCACCATTGGAAAATCTAATTTATAAGTTAATTAATCTCAAACTACTATTATTTTATTTGAGGACGTTTCTCTAACTAAACATTCTACAACAAAAAATAAATAATTAACACAATTCATTCGAACGAAGCTAAAGAATGTTTTAGAGCAAAGCTAATGTTTTAGAAACTACTAGCTCAATCCTCATAACGATGCAAGAAAGTCCTAAGCCTCTTGTCCAAATCCAATCGTTGCAGTCTCCAATGCTGGAACCGATTCTGGACTGAGCAAGTCTTCTCCACGACTTCTGGTTTGGATTTTAAAACTTGGAGACACTTTTGAGTTCGTTTGTTTTTAAAAACCCTGATGCCTTCGGGGAGTTCGATGATTTCCCAAATGTTGGGCATAGCCCGGGTCTTTCCATCCGGGTAGTAGGTTGTTACTTCGTTTAAGTATTCTTGGCTGGATTCTATCCTGTAACCATCGTGTTTGTTGTCTATTGAGGGATCCCAGGCTAGAGTCCATTGTTGGGCGAGTCGGCCTGATTTTTTTGAAGGAAAGTAAATCAAAATTAGGAAACTTGGGCTAAAAAAGGTTTTTATACGCTCGGCGAATCAGTTATGGTGTTTTTTTGGTTAAAAATGTTAGGGCTTTTTTACCCAAGTAAGGAGCAGTGATAACTACTCCAGTTCTTAGTCCAATAATCCCCTGTTCAATTGTAGTAAGGTATCTTTCATTCCCGATGCTTTGAATCCTGTATGGAGCCATCAGTTCCATTACTTTAATCCCTTGAATCTGCTCTAAAGTGAATAAAGCTGCTAATTGTACTAACAACAGAAGCTTAAAAAGTATTGGGTTGGTGTGCATTGTGAAATTTTGACAATTCTACGAAATTATTTACAATTTCTTGGTTTGTCTCTGTCAAAAGTTAGGCTTGAGTAAATCGATTAGGAAATGTGACAAGAGATCTTATATAATGTTGTACACGGCTTCCGGTTACTCCTTCCAATATGTAGTTATTAGACACGTTAGTTATAAGTTGATGATCATTGCTCACATTTTTATGATCTTTAGTTTCTAAAAATTGTAAGCAGGATCATTTCCTAAAGTTACAACTAATTTAAAGTTATAAGTTCATGTAAAAAAGCATGCAATGTATCATAGCATTTTTTTATTGTTTGCATATTTGCATTCTTAGTATTATGCAAGTGAATTTTTTAAGAATGATTGGTGTATGATTACTGTTGTTATCTTGTTGATTGTAGCAGGTTAGTTGACTGTGCTATGGATTTATTTTCATATTAATTGCAATTAACCGTGGGGTGGACGTGGGGATGGTTTGCTAGGAAATGCTTACTTTGACGTTTGAAGGAGCAAAAAAATGAGTAGGGGTGATATTATAGTCAGTTTATGTATCATAGAAAGGACTGCACTTCATTCATCATTCAAGTTGTCAAAATCCATTGAATTTACTAGTAAAGAAACGGTAGCTGTCGGAGAATGAACTTTATTAACTCAATATGCATCATTTAAAAGTGAAAGTTTATTATGCACATAAAATTTATGATGTTACACAGATAATTAGCCTTCCTATTTTTGTATGAATGGTAGCTTGTACAGGTTTGATAAATTGTGATAAAGTTTTGAGAAATTACAGATTGACAAAGCTGAACAGCTTCGGTCGGTCCATTAATTCCAATATTGTAGACTAAATTATGAAAGTTAAACCCGCATTACTTTACTATATATTGACCATTCAATGCACAGGCGATGTAAGAGCGTAACACAATAAAACTCCCATTAGTACCGAGATGATGAGTCGAGTTGCTGCAACAGGCAACAGGTGTGTCAATAAGGTATGAAGATCAAGTCCAAAGATAAGCCTGCAAATTCGACCAACTTCCGGTGCACATTTATGCTATTGCACTGGCTGGAAGCTTACAATTTCTCTCTAAGTGTAGGGTTTGCTACTACTTAAGGATAAATATATGAAGGTTTATATGAAATGTTAAAACATACGGCTAGATCTGGTAGGTATTGTATTGGAAACCATACGTTTATTACGGCTCTATTTGAATCAGAATTCCCTTAAATCACACCTTTTCACAACTTCTAAACTGAACATCCTGGCTGAATTCCCATAGTTAAAAGTAAACAGTTACTAATTTGTGTTATTTCCGATATACGATAAACGTCTCTTTGTAAATAAAGTTTAGAAAGTATGTGGAATAAACTATTTTTTACACTTTTTGTCTACATTTGTGCTACATGTTTTTTATTTTAATGTTTCCCATCCGTTTCCCTATCATTATACTAAACCTACCAAGCCTTTATGGACTAGTTATATTTTTAACAATGTGAAATGTAAATCTGAATTGAGCATTTCGAGTTCAACTTTGAAACACGTCAGTTTGCAGCGTTAATACAAAGCTTTAGTTAACTTACTTATACTCAGATTCAGTTCAGGATCATTCGGAGAAATAATTAATTATGGGGAGTATATTCTTCTGCCTAATTTTATTTTTTCTTCTTGTGGACACTTACCTATTCGTTTTTATAATGACTAAGCTCCTCATCGAGTGGTAGTAGCGACAACTAATGTAATACGTGTAGAAGAATAGAGTAATTCACTTCAGTGCTATTCTCAAAACAAGGGCAAGAAAAATACATGTAAAAATGGAAGTGGAACGCTGGAAGATTTCAAATAATCTTGGCGTGTGTCACATAGCTATTGTGTAAGTTTTCTAAATCAAATTGTTTTTCTGTGAAAATTAAATTAATTTCTGTTTTTCAATTAACAATTAGCTGTAAAATAAATTATGAAGACGCTGTAAGAAAACTTTGATCCAAGATTGCAATTTAATTAATTACACATCGTCAGTACATTTATGCTTCGTAGCATTTTAGTTCTTATCTTTTTCTATAGAAAGGTTGTCGATGTTCCCGCATCCTAAAAGTTTAGCGAAGATCATATTGTAATTAGCATTATGGTCACGGCCGGATATTCTGCAACTCGTATGCCTTAATTCTGGGGTCCCACGCCCTAAGGTAATCCCCATCACCCCTTTCCATACTTTCCTCCTCGCCTGGATTCATACCTGCAACGGTATCAAAGTCTATAAAGCTCCCAAGACAACGCTTCCTACCACTTGTATCAACCAAGACTCCAAAGTAGCCCCCACTGCTCAGGAGATTGTTCCCCACGATCAGATTAATCTCGCTAATCGCCTTATTTAAATCCGGGTATTTGCCAATGTTGGTTCGATTGTTGTAAAACTCCTCAACAAATAGGGAATTCAGCTTTCGAAAATTTGTTAAAAAAGTCTGAAGTAGCAAAGGGGTGACTCCTAGACCGTGTCTAGATACGTCTAGGTAAATAGGTACAGGAAAAGGATTAAGCCTGCAGGGGGGCCCCATAAAAGGAATAGCTGATTCAAAATCAACGTCAGGTATCTGAGGCTTGTAGCCTAAGAGTTGGAGCTCCAAAACTTCCAGTTTTTTTAAATTATTCGGGATCATAGCAAGATCATCCGTTGTTACTCTTAGCCCTTGAATCGCCAACCGTTTTAGGGAAGATGGGAGCAAGTTTAGTCCACTTAGTTGAGGTAGTTTCCCACACCCTTCTGCAGTTGATGTTATAGGAATCGGAATTCGAATGGGGATTGCAGTTTCTTCAGTTGTACGAGAAAATCTTGATATAAGTAGTTCCTCCAGGGATTTGCATTTAGCTAAAACCCCCAAGTTTATCCGAAGCTCTTCAGTACTTGTATTAAGTTCTCGGAACTTGATTACCCGTAAGGTCTCACTGTTTCGGGTGATAATCGGTCCGAAGTACTTCCAAGACTTGGAATCAGCAGAGCAGTCAAAGTGGACGAGGTTTACTTGAACACGGAGGATTAGGTCCCAGTAGATCCAGGAAATGGGCTCTGTGGCCATAATCAATCGGGCGAAGTTAAGGCGGACCAAGTCTAGACCGGGGAGCTGGTGGTGTGTGTATGCCAGCTTTATGCAGTCTAAGGCTCCCGTGTATGTTGGGACCTTCAGGATTCGGAGCATGAGGTTCTGGATAGTTCGGTGGGAGGCTAGGAATCTAAAGATGCATTGGAGAATGGGGAAATAGGAAGTTAGGACGGTGAATTCAAAGCTGAAAGTTCGGAGGCAGGGGAAGGTCAGGTTGGAGATGATTGAGGCGTACGTCTGCCAGGGAGTTTCTTCCGGAAACTGTTGAAAGTATTTGAGGATTAGAAGGGGTTTAGAATTTTAAGTTATTTTTAGAAGAAAACTTTATTTCATAAACTGGCAAAATTCATAAAAGATATCTAAGAACATCGCTACGGGACTGCAACTTTAATATGGCGTCGATCTGGCAATTTCTAATTACATTTTACATTTTTGACAACCGTTCTACTAGACTATGCTCACCCCTTTCGAATAGTAAACGTTTTTAAATACATTAAAATACATGTTGAAGTTGACAATAAAACCCCCATAGTTAAACAGTAGCCCGGACTTAGACTACAAAGTAACTGATAACATTTCCCCTGATTTTATGAATCATTTTCATTCAATTAAAAAATGCAAATGACTGAAATGTATGTGTACTTGAATGAAATCCAAACTATAATCGGAGAAATGTCCTTTAGTTCCCAGGTGGAGATTTCTAACGGATCTAATCTTAAGGGGAAGTTGTTGCCCTCGGAAGTCTTCGAACCGACTCTTTCTCGTGATGCTAACCAGGCTGAGGTTGGGACATCGTGTGAGAACTTTCCTAAAGTTGGACAAGTCAATCGGACCGGTAAACTGGACGGAAGTGAGAAGACGAGAGTTGAGCAGGAGACGATTCAAGTAGTTGGGCGTCAGGGTCGAGCCCCAGAGACGGAGTTTTGACACGGAGGGCGGAAGGGTTCTTTGGACATCTCTGGCTAGAAACTTTCTCTCGTCGAGGTTAACTGACAGTCCTATGTTTCTGTCTATTTCGCCCTTAAAGACCTTGCAAACTTGACGGAGATTTCGCTTGTCCAATTCTTTTAGGTAGGAACATATCCAAGCTCGGAGCTTTATTTGAGGAAGAAAGGGACAGAGTTGTAGAGGTAAGAAGTTTCAAGGAACGTACAGTGGTTTATTTTAAGGCTGTCATTCTAACTAACTCAAAAGTCCTGGAGTGACAGGAAATAAAAGCAATAGCATATTTTTGAAATTTAATCGCTAGAAAGCTTCACAGTTTAAAAAGTTACTTGGCACGTTGACAGCGGTTTAAAGGTTACTTCTATTTTTCTACGGTTGATTGATCATGTTCATTTGCTCATATATGTTTCTGTTTTACCTTTGAATTTAGGGTCAAGAATGGAGAAAGGGGAGGAAAGGTCACTGTGACCGTGTCCACTGGTCCAGAACTCATAACTTACTTAGTTATGAGGAAATTCAGGGAAATAATGTGATGAACAAAAATAAGTACTGATTGCCCTATTGAAGTTGTAATAAAATGTTCTAAAAATTAAAGCCTGGTAAAGTCAGATTTCACTTTTGCTAAGGTAGTTAAACTTTTGTCGTCATGGTTATTTCTTATCTTGTGGGCACAGGAAGGTAGAACTCAAGATTTTGGACACTACAAAGAGGTCTACTGATCATGACACATGGCACAGTAAATTTTAAAATGATGGTAAAGAGATTGACTACCTTGTATTTCAAGCTCGAACTACTTTTATTTTGTTATTTCTACAATCGATTTTGTGCGACGAATCTAGATCTAAATAATTTAAATAAATATCAAAATGTACAAGTTGCATAAGGGTGATCATCCAACAGAAGGATTCAGTTTGATTATAGAAATGAAAAAATGCCCCTTCTTGGGGGTAAAGGTCTAAGGTCATGAGGCAGATGAGCATAATCTTGAGGTCTCCGGATCGAAGGTGTTTGTCCGTGGACGGGACGGAACTGACCCTGTGGCTGTATAGCGTTAGGTCTTTGCTGTTGGTACATATGACCAGTGTAAGGTTGTCGGTGACTCTGACCTTGTGGGGGAGGGTGGGGTCTTACTTGACCTTGTGGGGGAGGGTGGGGCCTTACTTGACCTTGTGGGGGAGGGTGGGGCCTTACTTGACCTTGTGGTGGCCTTTGTTGATGCTGTTGGTTTGACCCTTGTTGAGCAACTGGCACGGGACCAGATCCTTGCTGACTGTTTTTCTTCTTCCCTCCATTCTTAAGATCATGTATAATTTGGTTTTTAACTTGTGTTGGCATATCTTCCGGTAAGTCTACTTCGATAACCTGTCCCTCTTCATTTTCATTGCTGTTTTTGGTCTCTTTACTCTCGTCAGCTTGACCTTCCTCGGCCCCGCTTCCGTTTTCTGTACTTTTGGCATCATCGTCAGAACTGTCGTTCTTATTCGTCTTATCATCGTCCGCCTCTTTTTCTTCACTGATATCGTCATTCTCCTCCTTCTCATCGGAAGCTGCGGCTACATCCCCTTCTTCGTCATCTTCTTGAGACTTCTCCTGAGAATCGTCATCATCCTGCTTCTTCTTCCCACCTGACCTTTTCTTATTCATTACCTTGTACTTGGTCTTGGGAACGCTGTAGGCGTAGTTCATATTATTCTCAGAGATTCGTTTAGAAAGCTTAGAATCCTGCCGAGGTGTTGTCCGCACGGGCTTCTTTTCCTGGTGTCCAACGGTTCGGGCAATTTGATCGAAAAAGTCATGGAGTCCTCCACTAGAGCCGGCTATTTCGGTGAAGGCTGAGGCGAAACTTATTGGTCGGCCGTTCTTATCCAGAACGGGAGTTCGGATGGGACGATAAGGTTTGGATGTTGGGGAAACCACTTCTAAAGCGTGGGTAGCGTTCACCTGTATTATGTTTGAGGCAGTTGTTGTACGGTTTACTTTCTTGTAGACCGGGTCCTTCGCAAATATCGGGGTTGGCAGGGGAGGCTTTGGGGTTGGGGTGGGTGGAGCTGGAGTTGATTTCTGTGGGGTAAAAATCATTTGGGGTTATCATATTATTAGAATTCGCCTAATTAATAAGATCTGCTAATCTGCGATCATCTTCTACTCTCAGATTTAAATAAAGGGACAAGAATCCTCATAAACTACAAAAAAGATTTTTCATTATTGTGCTCATTTTTTATAAAATCTCTGATTATCTATTAATTAGAATTTGAAAATGAACTTTTAAATCTACTCCTGTACTGGGTAATCGTTCTTTACTTCGGTGCTGTTACGGGATGAGATAGCATGCATGTGATGTGAATTATTATTTTTCAAACTACTTACCCTTTGAGTAGGGTTTCTTGAGTTTAAATCCTGAAATAATCCGGAATAGAGAGGTCTCCCATTGTAGAAATTAGGTTTTCCCCAATGAAACTTCATAGGAATGGCTGGATAAGAGGCTACAGGAAGACGGGTCTGAATTCTCTGATCTTCCTCTTGGGAGTTGAATGGTTTATTTGGAACTTTATTTTTATTTTTATTAAACGGACTATAAGCATTCCCATAGCTGAAGGCTAAAGGCTTCTTCTGAACTTTATAACCTGGTCCGCCAGGCCTTGGTTTGGGATTATTGGGTCTTGCTCCAGGTCGGGCTTTATGCCAATCTCGAAGGGCCTGGTCAGCCTCATCGTCTTCGGGGAAAGGGCGATTCTTATTGTTAGTTTGAGGAAGCTTGGGACTCGTCTTTGGTTTGGGGTCATCCCCTTCGATAAGCACTTGACCGTTTGCAGCTATTGTCATAACCTCGTCGTACCCTAGAGAACAACCATTGTAGAGGATTCTGCATTGGTCCGAACTCCGGATTCCTATTCCCAGTTTGGTTACAAAGGGAGACTTTCGGTCTGAGGAGTACTAGAGAAAAATATAAACAAATTAGAGTTTGGCCATAAGAGTGGCTGAAATTTGAGACTGCAACAAAGGTCTTACTTCATTCGTATCTCTTCTAGCCCTATGTACCCTCGTTTTACCACGACCAAGAACCCTTTTGAGGAATCCGGGTTTGGATTCTGAAGCTTGTACTTGTTTTTTATTCCCAAAAGGAAAGATGGCGGATTGGAATCGTGAAATTATCCCTTCTGAAGACTTATTTTTAGGAGTATCGTCCCAAGGAACTGTTGCAAGATGTTGGGATGAAATATCCTTCTCAAAAAAGGAATTGGGATTAGGACGGCGATGGAAATGTCCTGGTTCTTGAATTGGGTGGACATTTCGGTTAAAATTGGACTCTCCTCTTAAACGATCTTCTTCATCTTCGGTGGATTCTTCGGGATCGGCGTTTTTAGTTTCTTCGTCGGATTTTTCAATGTCCGCTTCTTCAGATTTCTTATCATCTTTTTCTTCAGATTTTACATCCTTTTCCTCGGATTCCCTTTCTTGGGACTTTTTGTCCTCATTTTCCTCAGATTTTAGGTCTTTTTCTTCCTCGGAGGAGGATTTGGCATTGGTATCCTTTTCTGCGGATTCGTCATCCTTGATTTCTCCAGATTTTTTGTTGTTTGGGCTTTCCTCTGATTCCTCACCGGATGGACTAGTAGGCTTTTTATTTTTCAATGTTTCTTGCAGTTTAAATTGTTTCTTTTTATGGATGAGGATCTCCCTTTTTAAATTATCTAGAGCGAGGTTTTCACGGATCTCTTGATCCCAAAGGAAGTCATCCTGTTCTTCTCGGTTTTTATAAACGGATGAGGCGTGTGCAGCATTCTTCACGGATAGTTTAGGCACGTTAAACTTTTTTATGGGAGGGTGGGCAGGTTTCACGAACTTTTTATCGGGATGTGGTGGCCTACATTTTAGGAAGAAGCGAACAAATTTATTAGGATAATTAATAAGTTGAGCTTTTAGCATAAAATCTGGGCATTTTTTATCATCTTTAATACAAGCAGTACTTTGGTGTATTTCTTGTTTTAATTCCGCTTTCAATTAATCTTTCCTACCTTTCCTACCTGTGTTGCAAATTAAAATTTGCCTTATCTTATTCTAGTTAAGCAATTTGTTTATTTCCCCAGGGGAATTAAAATCGGAAACAAGGTATTTGATGATCAAGATATTATTCTGTCAGTAAAGTATGCAGTTCATTTTACTACCAACTACCCTAAATCTTCGCCCATACGCCTAGAAAAGGTGTTTTGAAGCATGTTTAACATAGAAGAGATTCCCCTTTTAGCGTGCAGCATAATTAACGAGGGCGGCATATGGGCGAGTATTAGGGCACCATTATCATTCATTATAACAAGGTTGTGTTTGCAACAAAATTCAACCGTAATTTCTAAGTAACCTTTACGGACCTTTCCTTAAGTTATTATAAGTCAATAATTAATCAGTTTAAAGCTGTAAGTGTAATTAATCAGTGTAAAAACGCATTTTGAGAAATGCCGTCCTGAATTTTGTTTCAATGAAGTAAAAAAACTCAAGTTTTTTAAAATTACTAAATCTCTAAGTACTGTTTTGCTACTTGTTTCGGTTACCACTAGAAAAATTTCGGATCTAAATGTATCGAATAATTTAATGCCGGACGGTAACTTTAATATCACGTCAATCTAGCAATTGCCAATAATATTTCAAAGCACCTTTCTTCTGAACTCTTCCAAAATAGTCACCCCGTATTCGTTTTTAAATGCATATTAAAGCTGGCCCTAAAAATAGCAGAATTAAACAGATAATAATTTGGGCTAGATTCACGGTATACCATAGGGTAGTTTAGACTGCAAAGTAACTCAGAATATTGACAAGTTTATCATTAAAAAAAGTAAACATTGTGCTGAGCATTACTAGAATAAGTTTATTCAAAAGTCACACTATTATAAATTCATTTAATGTAAAACTATATATTCCCCACCCACACATCATAATGTTGTTGTATTTAATGCGGTCATTAAGCTTAATGTAACAATGTCTCTCATAAGTGTATAAAAGATTCTATAGTCCATGTCTATATGGTCATAGTTAATGAAAAATGTCTGCCTTAAAGTCCAAATTAAATTCGAATCCTGTAGCATGTCGTCTCCACCTAAGGTTCGTCTCCGGATCGATCGCTTCACACTCTTCCAGAATATTTATAGCATTCAGAGCACTCATATTTCGTCCATCTCTTGGAGGAAACACTTCATTTGGATCAAAATCCTCCAATAAATCATTAGAATCCCTTAAAAGCTGAACTATTTCATGTCTCTCCCGGATCCCTTGAAGACCCTGGGCGTTTATGGAGTCCAAAGCTAACCCCCTTAACCCTCTTCTTCTGCCTGTTAGGACTGCCTTCACAAAGTCCAAGTCCACACCCACGGCACTCCCCTTCCCGGCATTTATAATAGCTAAATACTCTAATCTAGGTAGATCTAGGGTTTTCCAAACGTCCTCTCGTCGAATGATTAATCCACTTGTGGCCAAGAACACTAGATTCACGCATATTTCTCCTAGGTCAAAGTTCAGCACGCAGAAATCTCTATTAGATCCATTAGTATTAAATAGCAGCAGCTCTTGGAGGTTAATGCAGTCCTTGAAAACGGAAAAGTCCAGTTGAGTTCTTAGCTTAGCCATTAAAGTGACTGTCCGAAGGGTCAATGAATTTTTACCCAAAGCTGGGACAATGACTGGCCAATCATTTTGACCAAAAGTGTCGCAAAGGCCTAAGCGTTGTAGCTGTTGTTGGTGGGATAGAAATGGGATCCAAATCTCGTCCTTTTTATTCGTAGTTATCAAGAAGGACTTGAGTTTAATCCATTGGCTTAAGGATTCCAGGTTCTTCTTCAGCATTATTAAACCTTCGTCCTGAACATAAGGCTCTGGAGGGATTGGGAGCTGTTCTAGAAAATGCATGGCATCCTCCGGACGTATTTTAAAAGATGTGAAGAACTTCTTAAGCTGGGGATGACGGCATAAAAAGTGTAGTAGGGTTGTCCCAGCTTCCAACTCCGTGATTGGGCCGATAAGCCAGAGTTCTGTTGAGAGATAGTGGAGCTGGGGAAGGTCTAGGTGGGTGAATATAATTAGGGTGTTTTCCGAAGCTTGGTAAGCCTCTTGGTAGGAGTCCTCGTAGCGGGTCATCCGCAGGTCAAGATGTCTCAGAAGATTTAGGCAAATCCTACCCGGATTTACTTCCAGTGGAAGTTCTAGGAACCCGAGGATCTTTCCGAAGAGACCGAAACTCCTGAGATTGGAGGAGAGCCTTAGGAGATCTGAAATGAATTCCTTGGTCACTGAACCGTTGACGGTTGCATCTTCGAGGTAACAAGGGTTAGTTATTGTTGAGGTGAAGGATTTCTGAGTAAAGTTGTAGAAGTTTATTCCACAAATTGCCGTTTGAGAGATGAACGTTAGTTGTTCGGGTGTGGAGAATTCGTTTACGAGGTCGAAGTAGACACCAGTGCATTGATCAATTAGGGATTGGAGGTAGGAATTCACTTGACGAAGGGTGAGGCGGTCCTTTCCGCTGGTGGACTTTAGGACTACTTGCAGGACCTTTTATGACAGGGAAACATGGGGTAAATGGGGTACAAGGTCAAAAGTAAAAGAAAAAGCTGGGGAAATACCTCGGGTGGAAGGTCGCAGAGATTAAGGGGAGGAGATGATGACAATGGAAGGTCCATAATTGTTTTTAAGCAAAACAATCGAAGATTTGGTCAACAATTCACAATTTAGAATTTAAATTATGTAAGAGAGTAAGTACTGAGTTAAAATTAAACGAGTTACTAGTTTTTTTCTTAGTTAAAAGGTATTGCAGTGGTTGTAAGCTTGCCAAAAAATATATTACGTAACGGTTAGCTTATCATTGACCTTATCATTGCATAAGTTGTCATGATAATTTATTCAGGTTATTCATGGACAAAATTTGACAGTATACAAGGATGCAATTCTGAAGGTGGTGAAACCTAGATATGACCACCGTGGCAATTCTCATACAAATCACATAGAAAATATTATAGGTAGTCATAATAATATATTTCTAAACACGGATAGATTGAACCGACAAGCTGTAAGTTCAAATGAGCATAAGTGAAACGCCCTGAGAGAGACACGGACTATCTGTAGTTGATAGTAAACCAGTAGTGCTTTATAGTAGCAGGAATTTAGTTGGATTCCCTTCTAAGTAGTTAACCGGTAGTAGGATTAAATTAAGGCTGCATAAAAAGGAGCTTTTACTTCCATTGGAACGAAAAACAGCAAAAAAATATAGGCCAGAGATGATTATGAAGCTTGAGCTGCTAAGTTTTAAAAAATATATAAGATCCCATTCTCTTGATCTCATTTTCCTGCACACTCTTTAGCTTCAACGAGAAGAACTGTTTTTAATAATTACTCGATGGAAATTAAAATCTATGTATTTCTGGAGTTGCAGATCAAAATTGTGATTTTTTTTCAAATTTTATAGAGATTTTTACAAAAACAGTAAAAGTTAGTAGCATGAATTACCTGTTCTGGGACTGTTCTCCCCGTAAGACGGGATGTAACCCGTTGACAATTGTGGTCCTCTTATTTCCTTCTTCATCCTCAACAATGCAAATGTATTTGGGAAGGCAGGCTTGGGGACTGAAGGGGATTTTATCCAAGACTTGGGCTCTTTGATGTGCTCGAATGAAGGATAACTGCTGTTTGGTTAAGAATTCTTGGTACTCAGCAGGGGGGACTGGGGGCAGGAGGGGGAGTGGGGCTGGCCCTTGCAATTTCTTGGATGACTGTTTACTCCTTTGTGGGGTTACAGTTCCTGAAAGTTGAAAGTTTTTACTAAGTTTGGTTTTTTTTCCGGGTTTTTAGCCCTTTCATGCTAAATTGATGCATAACGTTAAGTTCTGAACTGAAGAAGATAAGTACTTCGGGCAGATAGGTGGTTAAATATGTAAATTGCAACCAAATTATGTTGTAATCGCTTTGAGAAAGTAGCCCTATCTAGTTTTCTAGTCAAATTGACTATAAAAGCACCACAGAGGATTTAGTAGTACATGAGGAAGGAGTTTAGGAAAATACGGTGATGATAATATGGTAATTTTTGTAAATGTATTCCTGTAAGTAGTAGCAAGATTCTGTATTATTTTTTACAAGTTAACTATTTTCATGAAATATTAGTCGTAACCAATTTAGCAGCTACCGGTTAAAATCCACGTAAGACTTACCAATAAGAAAGTAAATTGCTAAAATCCCCAGAAGGTCACGGATCCTTGTCCTAGCCATAATATAACTTCCTAAAATAATCCTAACTTTGCTCGAGTAAATTATACTACACTAAACTTGACACAATGGGCAATTCTTTAGCAAATCATATCTAAATTGTGGATTAAAATGATGTTTGAAAGTCAACTTGTAAACCAAATCCCCAAGAAATCTTTAGATTCCCTTTACATTTTCAAACTAAAGTTTTGAATCCCAAGTCTTTGTCTCAGGAAGTGCAAGAGGAAACTGGCGAATGCCAAGGTTGAAACTGCAGCGGATTTCTGCATGCAAAAAAGGTCTAGAGGAACATGAACATGACCAATTAATATAATCATCTTTGTATCGTAAACACGAACAAGTATAAAGTATAAGGCAGTGAGGCAGTCAGTCAATAAACCCAAAGCCAAGTCAAAGACACTTGCGTATATTTTTTAATAATCATTTTGTGCAAAAGAAAGCTAAACTAAACGTATGCTTCATTTCACATAAAAACACACTGTGTTTTTTGCCAACTTGGCTGTAATCTAGCGTAACAATTTTAAGAAGTTGTAAAAAAAGTTGCACTTTAGCTTATACATGCTTGATATTAATAAAAATGACAACAATAGGTCTCATATTGCCATTACACGGCTGCAAGGAAGGAAGGAAGGAAGGTTTGTACACGATGGTCCCATCATATGCAGAAGGGGTGTGACTGTCATTTGCTGAAACAGAAAGTGGATCGACAACCTTTTGCAAGTAGGTAAAAAGGTAACATGAGTCACATCAAGCAAGGGTTAGACTTTCTGAGGAAAAGGATGAGATGATTCTTGATTTGGCGAGCGAAACCTCTTCATTAAATGAAAGTGTGTACGTTTTGTGATATTAATTATCTTGTAGAAGTGGTAGATTGTAGGAGCAGTAGTAGTAGTAGCAGTAGTAGTAGTAGAAGTAGTAGTAGTAGTAGTAGTAAGAGTAAGAGTAGGAGTAGTAGTAGATGTGATGATACATGTGAAAGAGGATGCAATTACGATTAATTTGTACAGGTTTGTAGACAATAGAGATAGCTGATAGCATGTGTATTGATTACAGTTATCGCTCTTACGTTGGTGGAATAATAATACAATAATAAGGATTTGAGTAGTAAGGAAAAGCTGGTGTAATATAATTAATGGTGAAATCAATATAGATACTAAATATTATTGGTTGAATTATTTAACAATGCGAGAGGGTATTTTATTGAGATTAAAAGTATAACTGTAATTACCTAATTGAATTTTACTGATTGAGTGAGCTAAAATTAGAATACGAACATTTTTAAAAAGTAAAAGGGAGTATGGCAGAAAAGTATTGAAAACGTTTGGTTATAATAATAATTAATAAACTCAGAATACTTTTAAGGTTTGATTTCACCAGTCAACAAAAATTATTCGTTTATAATTGTTATTAATTATAGTATTATTAGCGATATTCTGAACTACTAAATGCATCCCATCTTATCATAATTCTTCATAGAATAAGGCCGGATGTCAAAAATATAAGTTTAGGGTATCAAGCATAGTTACATTTATATTTGAGTAATAAATATTTGAATTGTTGAATGCTGCCAGTCCCATTTTTAAAGACTTAAACCTAAAATAATTGCACAGAAAGTAAAGCGAACCCGAACCAACAAATAAGTAATGTTTATTTCAGTCTAAAAATGAATTAAAAAATAGAGAAAATTAACCGATAAAATGGTATAATCTTCATCTTCAAAGATGCACCAAAATTGGCCATTACAAATAAATCTTTGCATATTTATCTTTAGCCTGAAGCTTCAAGAGATGATTTCTCTTTTTGTATACGTAAGAATAAAACTAAATAAACGATATTGCTCACTCCACCGAGTTAGCAACAGATCTAGCTTATTTTCTGCTACCTTGAACTTGCCTATTTTAAATTGAATTGAATCAAATCGACAAGGAGATGGAATCGATTTGTATAATATTTTAAGAGTAGTTCTCTTTCTGCATCTTATCTGCTTACAAGAAAGGAATCGTGTGTTATGTTATGTCGTGTTATGAATGCTGATCCACCAATATCTCGTTTACTTTTGCCTTGGGTGGTTTTACTTGAAAATTGTTAAAAAGTCACTCACGATTACAAGTACTTCTTCCAGTACTAGTAGTGCTACTATTACTTCTATCCACTTACTTGTATCAGTTTCGCATAATATTATCGAGACTACTCTCAGGAAAATTTCACTTTCAGTTGAAGTTGAACTGAAACCTTGTGTGAATTTAAATAAGCAAGCTCCCATATTTCCCCTATGTAGTTGTAGTAGTAGTTTGTAGTAGTAGTAAACTAATAAATAACCCAAGCTACAACAAAAACTTACACGATGGCTCTACTCATTTCTAATAAATGCCAAAACTAAACTAATACCCCTGTAACTTGTCTAAAGTTTCTTTTTTCCCCTCGGAAGATTAACTGCCTAATTAAAATTAAATCCATCAACAGCAGTTTAGACTTTTCATTAGTTTGGGCTGTTTTTCCTCGATCATCAATCCTGAGATTACGAGAAGGTTGACAAAGTTAGTTACTACCTACTCCTTTATATGCACAGCAAGGTGAATACGATTTTCAAGTTTATTACTTGCTAAAATAACTAAAATAACAAAAACTATCAATTAGCTATAACTTGTCCCGAGTATCCCACCAACTTATGAGTATACGTGCTCCTTTTAGTTCTAAGTTAAAAACTAATAACCAAACTGTCTAAAACAGTAGATCAATATGGGTTTAAATTAAAAATTTGACACGACAACCTGTCAGAAAGAGATTTAAGCTAATTACATAGCTACATCCGAGGCATTTGATGGAGTTTACTTGTTAAGCTTTGAAATACCTGCCTTGAATTTTACTTTCTATTAAGAACCAATACACTTCTTAGAAAGTTTCTTATTTTACATGGAGGAAATCTTTCCAGAAAACGGGGTCCTGCTAACGTTTTAAAACCAAAGGATTGAAACAAATCGGTTGAATCTTTCTTTTGATAGTAATTCTAACGTTTAGATTTAGAATTTCCCAACATATTTTCTCCCGTAAAGTTCCTTTCCAGCGAGCTATTTCCTAAAATAGAAATCCTTGAACTGAATTGGATACAGAAAACTAACCACTTACGCTTTCAATCTATCTTGCATTGGAATAAAATTCTAAACAAACACTTGACATTTTATAAACCCTTAGAAAAGTAGACAAGAATTGTATAAAAGGAAGGTTATTTGTTTACCTTCCCTTTTCACCAAATAATATTCTATAGATATATGCATGAATATGTGATTGAGTTTGTAGAGTAATCCACACATTTCCGCTGTTGAGTAAACTGGAGAAATAATCATTTCCATATTTTCTATCAAACTTCCTCCAATTTCCTTCCTCCTACTACGCTTTTGAGCTTTTGTGGAAACAAGCAAAGCCAGACATGTACAACAAAAAGTACATAAAATAATGTAAGGAAAATATGGAAGGAAATAAGCAAATAGCAAATAAAACTTTTAGAATCGTTCGACTTGTTGTTGGATGGCTTGGGGGTGTTTATGAACGCAAAATTTTACTTCACTATCCACCAAATCCACAACTATGTATGTCCTGCGGAAAGCGAAATGTTTGTTGCAAAAACAATATTTTATTCAGCGTCAGTAATTAGAAGTGATAAGTAAAAATTATTAAAATTATAGGATATAATATAAATTATATAATATATATGTATATTATATATATAATTATATATATAAAATATAACTATAAAAGAACGTAGATACTAACATAAAAATAGAGCTTTTGTGTAAATATTTCCCGATCAACGATCTTCTTCAGATTGGTAAAGTTATACAAGCATGTAGTGCCTCTTGTTTGCATGATTATTGAGTCGAAAATAATACGAGCAAAGCCAAATTGTTGCCAAAAAGTGTGCACTTTTTAGAATTTATTCAGTCAACTACCCGATGAAAGATTTTATGTGCCCACCCCCTTCTTTTGCGAAGTTTCAATTAACATCATTATCAAGTTTACAACTTTTAGGCAACTTTTCTTCCTTTGTATTTATAGTTATCTAAACAAGTACCGTACATTACAGTACAGTATTTCCGGAAATTACTCCCCCGGGGGAGTTAATTTTCAAAGGTCTCATTTGCAGGGGGGAGTTATTTAGAGGAGGGAGTTATTCCAGGGGGGGGGAGTTATTGTTCAAATGAAAAGAACCTTTGGTTATTTGGGATTTTTCTTAAAGATAATATTTTTTAACCTAATAATTTGTATTGCAAAAGTTGTGAATAAAACTTAATTTTGTCTAAAATTGAATATACTTGAATTGAATGTTTGTTATCAAACATACGTTAGTGTTTTAGACGAATTATTATTTTCTAGCCGTATTTAAATTAGGAATACCCAATAACTGATTGCACTTTTTCAAACAATTTAATCGCAATTCGTAGAGTGGAATCTAAAAACTTTCTTTTGATTAGAAAATATTAACTATCCGGTTGGCGTCTGTATTAAAATGTTACTTAATTGTTGAAGTGTCTACAAATTGTGATTTAAATTTTTTGAAAAAGTGCAATCAGTTATTGTGTATTCATAATTGAATTCCGTCTAAGAAATAATAATTCATCTAAAAAGACTTGATACAACAAATGTATTATCAATCCTTCGTCCAGTTGTTCAGGTAAAGGATGCTTCAGCCAACGTAAACTGAGCATTCGTTTACCTCATTTTAATTATTTATGAAACGCATAAAAAAATAAAATACAGTGACCGTTTCAATTGCTTTAAGCCCTTAGAGATAAAAAATCTAATTTCTGAGCTTAGTGAAAAAAGAGGGGGAGTAATTTAGGGGACGGGAGTTATTTTTCAATAAGGTCATTTGCAGGGGGAGTTATTTAAAGGTGGGGAGTTATTCCGGGGGACGGGGGAGTAATTTCCGGAAATACGGTATTTGGAGCGATCGATCTATCCCATCAGCCCTTAGAATTTCCTATTTTCTATCAATTTTGACTTCGAGGAAAATCTATCCTTTAAAAGTCTTCCTCTTTTTTAGGTCTTCACAGTTTCTAAGCTGAAGTCTTCTTCTGATACTACTAGTAATATGTTTTTTTTAAATCAAAGTCATCATCCATCTCTAACCTCATCAAGTTTCAGGTTAGGTTTCCCTTTTTCATCCATTTCCGTCGTCAAGAAGTTTCCAATCGGCCGAAAGGGAAGTAAAATTGAGCCGTGGTTCTGCTACGTGAAGTAAAGTAAAATAAATTGTCCCCCGGCCGCAGTTTTAGAAACAGAGACAGTTCAGACGGACTAGGTTTTATTTTTTCTGAGGAGGATAGATAGATAGTTTGAAATTGAACGGGACTCCTTCCTGGCTCAGGGGAGTTTTTATGACGATTATATACACAAAGTATTTATATAATGGGAAGAGGATAGTATAAAATATATATTCAACCTTAATCCAAAATTCTTGAAAGGAAAGCAAAGAGTGTGAAGAGGAATTCGTAGAAAAAAATGTTCCCATTTCCTTTTTGATATTTCATGTGGAAAGAGTTCGTGTAGTAAAGGGAAATACATAAAATTTAGTTTTTCCTTGAGCTTTGTGTGAAATATGTGAACATTCTAGGGTTTATTTCTATGCATGAGGTTTGTAAGTCGGCAGTCGGAGTAGTAGTAGTAGTAGTAGTAGTAGTAGTAGTAGTAGTAGTCGGAGTAGTAGTAGTACTACTACTACTAGTCGAAGTAGTAGCAGTAGTAGTAGTCGGAGTAGTAGTAGTAGTTGTTGTACATGATAGATGTGCATAGAGTTAAACGCTATGATTTGCGGTACTTTGGTCATGTAGGTAAGGCTTAGTTGCCCGTATTTGAGTAAAATTCTAGCAATTTCATCCACTTTCTACCGGCTCAATCGAGCTTAAAGGGAATGAAATTGACCGAATGGATTTCTATTAGCTTTTGATTTACTTTTTATTCAGGTTGACTTGGCTGGAAGGATGGATGAGGACGAGTAGTGCTGTTTTTATTATTACCTTACTCCTACTCCTACTCCTGAGGTATATAATGCAAATGGTTGCATTTATTTCTTTCCTACAAGGATGTTTCTGTTTTATATAACGTTTAAATTTGGGTTGTAAACGGTGTAGAATTGCAAACAAATACTTTGTAAATGGAAAGTTGAAAGAAATTATGAATTTGGTTAAGCATGACGTTAGGCTTTGTTGTAAAATGTGTAAGTATTCACAGGTGTGAAGTTTGATAGATAACCGGTTAAACATTAGGTTTGGTAATCTTTAACTTTAATTACCTTACTCTAAGGTCAGAATTTCGAATGAGGAATCTTAGACCCAGATTATCTCCAAACATTTAAAATAATGCAAATCGACATATTCGTTGTAGATATATTATGCCAAAAGTTTATAGTCCGCGTAAGCCAACTTTAGATTTCAGATTTCAATCTCTATTCTTTTTAAGAGCAACATAATATGATAAGCTAAAGAACTTCTGCCAAAGAAAGGAATAAATGTGTGTAAATCTGTAGTGATGCATATTGTACAACTCCCACTACATCCCATTTAACATTACAAAAACATTGCCTTGGTCAAGTTCTTTCTCTATATTCTCAACATTGCTTTTTCTAGTTGGTTCTTTTCGTATTAAAATGCCAAGCTATCATCCTCATTCGTTTCTAAGCTGGGATCGTTATATTATGCATTCTATTCAGCGTGGAAAGCATTTTATGAAATTTATATTTCCGCCTCCGCATATAAACTGCTCCATTACTTATTATTATCGCTACTGAAAAAAATAAGATGGTTACTGCATTTACTGATAATCTTCTACTGTGATTATTACTACTAATATTATGGCATATTGCATATTTCTGGCCATTGGGTTTATCTATTTGTAAGCATATTCTTGTGGACTTAAACCAAAACCAAGAGGTTGCTTCTTAGACTACTTAGACTATGACAACTACTACTTAAACTACTGATACTACTACTACTACTACTACTACTACTACTACTACTACTACTACTACTACTACTACTACTACTACAACTTCTAAGACTACTAGTACTAACCATAAAGAGTACTACTACTGCTGTGTGGGTGTGGTTGGTTGGTGAAAGTTCATTGGTATGCAAAGGAGGAGAAAAGTGGCAAAAACTGAAATAGAAATGGCTCGCTCTGTTTACGATACATTTAACAAACGATGGATCCCTTTTCATACAAAACCACGGATGACTTCTTCTCTGGTGTTTTCTCTTTTCTTTAGAATCAAAGCAAAATACTAAATCTGAGCTAAAGGAACCCACGTGTGAAAAATACACCCACTTATTTGTCTCCAGACTTCCCCACCAACCGTATGTCCAGGCTTAAATAAATACATTTTAGGGATGCGGACTTTCATACGGAGGCAATGTTCCCGAGAATTATGTTCCATGAAAAAGAAAGGCCAGAAGTTGGTCCAATACACGGAAGAAAAGGGAGAAATTGTTGAAGGACAGGGTGTGATTTTGTATTTGAAAAAGTCCCCTAGAAAACACAACCGACTGACAATGACAAAAACATTTTCTAATATAAATGAAAAAACTCGTGCCAGATGTGACCAGTATTTTTATACACTTTTTCACTCGCTTTTGAACATTTTGTACATGCATCTCTGCAATTCTTCGACGAGTAGTTATTAGACGTATTCTTTAGACGGATGGGGATGCCTGGGTTTGAATTGAAACATAGAAAAACTTTATCATCCGCATTATTATTATTATTTTCATAGAATATGGAGTAAAGGAGGTGGATTAATTTTGTTTTAAAATTAATATTGTAGTTCGTAAAAAAGCATTGAAGTAACAGATTGAGATAATTCCCTGAAAGCTACCATTTACTGTGATGCTGATTTATTGCATTTCTCTGAACAGTATTTACTGTTTGGCTACAAGTACTAATTTTAAAACACTTTAAAATAGAATAGAAGACTTCCTTAATTGACGTTACGAAAATATAAATCAAAATTTCAAAATCTATCTACTCATAATTATTATAATGATGGTAATCTAACGGTCCAACGGGTAATAAAGTACTGTGGTTTCCTTCCCAAATATTGAATTTGTTCGCTAAAGAGGATAGGAAACTGGAGTCTAAGTAGAATATTAAATTGTTTGACATGTACAGGTCTTAAAAGAAGTACTTATTCCAAATTTAAACTTGTATTGTGCAAAATCGGCTACGTTTAAAGGTTTGGCGTTCGTGGACGCACGGACGGTAGTTAAAAATGTCTAACCACATCACATTGCTCTTAAATTAAAGTAGTATTCCTTTAAAAAATTCTTGAAAAGTACCCCAATCTTGAGGTAACTTCGTTAACTTTATCCTTTTACCAAAAACACATAGCAGCCACAACACAGTCTGCTCTAAACATCAATCATATTTTCCCCACATCCATCCCTCTCAAGACTGGGCTAGTATAGTATGGTTCTTCTTCAACTTGTATGCATGACATGAGCTTTAAAACGGACCCTAGTGGCTCTGATCCCCACACGTATGAGGAAGGAAGGGTTTCCTGCATTATGAAGTCATCATCATGAGGAACGCTTCTCAGAGTAAATTCTTTTTCGTATGCGTAAAGTGAAAGGCTGGTTTTTGGTGTGTGGGTGGATACGAAAGTTAACTTTCTCGCCTTTTTATCTCTTCCTTCCTTTATTGCCTTGGGAGGATGGGTTAATAACGATAAGTGCGTTAGCTCCGCTTTGTAGCTTCTTTACCACCACCAACCATGTAAAGATGCAATGTGTCAGATGAATGATCCACGGAGATGAAAAGGTTCTCTTCTTTTATACGTTTAGCTACCCGGGTTTTTTTACGTTTAGAGAGAGAGATGTATACTTTATTTAGGAGGATTTATAGAGGGTAAATGGATGGGAGAAAATACGCTGCGATGGGTCATTGACGAAGCAAGATGATGAGATGACTTTAGGAGTGTTTGGTTTCGTTCAAGTGAAATGATGAGATAGAATATATACGCTCTTTCCTCCGGAGAGTGAAGTAATGATGATGATTTTTTTAATCTTACTGATAAAGGAATCTACCAAATTTAGGTGGGCAAAAAACTAAGGAAAGTTTATGTTTGGGATGAGGTACGAGGATAGGAATTAAAAAGAAAAGGGTGCGTTAGAATTTTACGTTTAAAAACGTCAGAAAAGTAACCAAGTAATCCTCTCTTCTATAAATTAACAGTAGGAGGGTTGGTTGACTGTTTAATAATTTATTCAGCAGGAAGGTATAACTACTTTTGCATACAATGCATGACTGCTGCTTCAGACTACATAATAATAATAAGATATTCGATAAATAAATAAAATTAAGCTCACTCTAAAAAGGGATGGTCGAGTCTGTTTATTATTCTAGTTAAATTCCTAGACTAAACTATAAAACTACCAAGAGCTAAATTATTCTAGGGACATTGTTCCATATTTTCTGGGTGAACAATAGCAACATTTTCATGCTCAGATTCCATATAATGGGGTAGACCTCAACAATAGTTTGACTGTGGTGTGGCTTCGTTACCCAGAGTCAGGAGTCTTGGGGGTCTAAAGGTATTTGAATTGGATGCCAGATGTGAGCCTTCAAGGCACAGGTCAAGCGATCGTTGAGCTACCTCCGAGTTTTACACGCTCAGAAGAAACCTCACTTGCCTCATTTTCTTTGGAATACTTACAATCATTTTGTATTGGTTTTAGGAAGTTCTCTAGGAGTTTAAAATGTTTTACCAAAAGGGAATGCTATAAAATGAATAGGTAATAAAACCATAATACACCATTTAAATTACCTTTAATACGATAATATCCCTAGGATTTACTAGATCAATGGTGGGGTTTCCTTTGGAAGAATCTCATGGCTGTAAGGCTCTATATGGTGGTGTTGAAAAATACACGGAGAGTCCCATCCTCCGTTTTGAGATCGTGGTAAAGAACAGCCCTAGTGAGGTTATAGAAAAGATCAGGAATTAAAAATTGTTTTGGCATTAGAGGTCAAGAACATTTCGGAATTTTTGAAACTGTAATAATTATTTTAGGAATAATGTACAAGAAGATGGAAGGAAAGACTTACGTAGAGCGATTTATGCAGAGAAGTTGATGGAGATAGATGGACAAGTCGAGGAATCCACTGCGTTCGATCGCATTCTCGTCTGGACCATTCGGTTTTTGTAAAATGTGGACGTACGGCTTTCCGAAATCATTTATGTCACACTTGGGATTTTGTCCAATGGATAAGTTTACGATCCAATTAATATAAAATAGACAAGTACTACTTTGCTGGAAAACGGCATTATCATTAATTAGAAGTATATTCAATAACAGATTTAAAAAATAACAAACAGGGTTGCGGTTAAGTAAAGACGACTGGTTAATCTCTGGTTAAGAGTAGGGCCTACTATTAGTATTATTATTGAAGAGATAATATTAGAAAAATTTAGGACGTAGTCTACATAATTTATTTACGCTATATTTTTATTTTAGACTAATTAATTATGTTAATCTAAATCTGTGGGTTAACTATATACATATTGTGTAGAAAGCAGAAAGACAAAAACTACAAGATGTACTCTTGTATTTTTATTGACTCTTGACCGTTTGAAAATCATGGAACCTCTTTTGTCTTAAACGATTACATGCCCTAAAGGATTCATTTTTAAGGATTTAAAAGGATCAAATGTAGAATGTGTATTTATATATATGGTACATTTGATAAAGGGTTTTCTCTAAGAAGCAAGAATAATAATTAGGACAAATAAAAAAAGTCTTGGTCTGGTCTTAATTCATGCTCTTTTTCTCGAATCTTCATAATAATAATGATTGTTCAACCAGGAAGTGTTTTAACCTCATTATTTAATGGTTAACTGAATTTAATGTAACGTGGACTCTTAAGAATCAATAATTATAATTTAGACAAATCAAAGGGCTGATCGAAATTCGTTTTACGAACACAACAATTCGTATACAACAAAACTTTTTACAAGGATCAATCCAAATGATTGGAAATATCCAAAAGGATAATGAAGAGCAGTGTAGATTTTACTGATCGGAAGTAGCTCACCGATGGCTTGAAGAACTTGTTTGTGTGGGAGAAATTGACTTATCTATCGTTTATCTTATTATTCAGCATAAAGTAGTCATGAATTGTATGTAAAAGTAGCTTTTTCCTTGGATAAATTTATTAATGGAAAATTTGATGTTGGTTGTCCATATAGAATTACGGTAAGTGAGAATGATAAAATTGAAGAGTTTTCTAAAGCATTTTGAGTCAAAAGTCCCTTAAAAGGTGAAATACTTTGGTTGGATAATTTATCAAATGGTTGGACTGTAGGGGTATAGATACTAATTTAAGGTATTCATTGTTCCTTTTATCTGTTTATAAAACCTATTGGTGTCCTACTTTTCATTTAGCAACAATTGCAACCATTTCGACTTGTCTTCCTGCCTTTTTCTTTTGCTCAGCTCTAATTTAGATTTATAAATTACAATACCCAAAGGAATTTAATAAATTCTGCCTGATACGGGTTTGATAAAGATTTTTCTGAAAGTTGTCGTTGGTAAAAACGTTAAAAAAAGGGGGGGGCCATTGGCCGAAGCCGTGCCCCCCAAGACAGCAGTCCAGTCCCTACGGGTAATAAGGTCAACCTTTTGACACGTTAAGGCTTTTTGCTCAAAATAATACAGTTGGTTAAGATATATTCGATAACAGAATATTAAGTATGGTTAGTTATTCTTACTTTAAATGAACAAACTGTTAATATATCTACAATTAATGAGTCGGAGAAGAAAATGTTTGCTTTAAGGAGGTTTTTGGACTGGACTCCAGTTCAATTTATGCAATTTTTTTTATAACTTTGTGGAATGTAAATCGATAAAAAAAATGTTCCAAGAATAATAATTTCAAAACAAATGTTTTGGTTTCATACAATTTTTATTATTGCATCCATTTCCTGTTTAAAACCCATTTTATAGCTTCACGTTTCGGCTCTCCTTGCAAAATTCGTTTAATCTATTCGTATCAATGTCGGCTATTGTTATCGGACTTTGTGCCTTTCGCCTGTATTTTACATGAGGGAACAATTTGACTTATTCCATGTAAACTATTGGCCATAGCTTATTTTAAAAGGATTGTAAGTCGCTAAGATTATTTAGACGTCATGAATTGTACTAAAATTGGAGGTAATTGTTTAGATATAATTATCCACAAGAAACCTGAAACTTAAACTTCGACATTAAAGTTTTCTTTATCTTTTATTTGTCTTTCTTCATTGCCTAAGATTACAATTATATAATTAGCAGTTTCTAAACCAAAAACTAGATGTATAGACATATGTTATTTTATTTTATTTTAAATTCTCTGAGCAATCCACCATTAAAATGAGCATATCTTTATTACTAACTTAAAAACTATCCACCAGCTAATTTCAAAGTACCAAACATATCACTAAATAAATGCCAAGAAATTGATATTAAACAAGGAAGTAGAACAGGTTGAAGTAATCAGAATTCCACGTCAGCATGAACCCGACTAGCAATCAGGTCGAATGTTTTGTAAACAATAACTTTTCTTTCACTAATAATATAAAGTGTTTTTAGCAATGTTTAAAACAAAGCTGATGTAACTCTGAAATATTTCTTTAGCTCTACTTAGAATAAATAAATCTGAAAAGTTGGTAATTTTTAACATTATGCAGGCAGTATCTTAATAAATATGTTTTTATTCGCACATTCAGCTATAAAAACGTATACTTGAACCTTTACCCAACCCAAATTAGCATGTTCAAGGCATTTTCATCTGCACCGCAATTAGTTCATTCCGTTTCGCTATTAAATTAAATCCTAGTCATATTAGTACATAATTTAACTCCACCAAACTCTTGAAAATAAAGTAAAGTAGGGAAGAAGCCATAAGCCTCAAGTCGAAGTCAATAGAGATGATGTAAATCAAATGAAGTATTAGTTAGGGAAAGGATTACCCTAAAACTCGGTCCATATGTCGCATCAGTGAATAAGTCGCACTCACTTATTAGTCTCATCAAATTGGAACCTAAAAGTTTCAACTCGCTAGTCGGAACCCGGCTTAGTGGTCGCATACAAAAATCGGCATATTAAGCTTGAATCTTGTAACATGGCTAATGTTAATGAATGCAGTCTTGCTATCTATCTTTCTTAAGCTTATCTCTAGTTTGCTAGCAGTTTTTCTTGACTCTTCCTAGCACTACCTGCTTACTAACTTGTCACAAATTAATTACAATTCAATAATGTCTACAGAGCCAACGTCCATTATTCTTCCATCGCCAAAAACAACAGTATTCCAACGAAGAAAATCATACCATAATCATATTTGGATTCAACTGTTATTTCGATGACTGAGTTAATAAAGCTGATTTGTTTCATTAAGTTGTCGCCCTCATTTAGCTTAAGTCGCACTCCTTTTTTTAGCATATTTTTTCATCAACTTTCACTTATTAGATACGTCATATGGACCGGGTTTTAGGGTACTCTAATTACTGCAAGAGTTTTAATCACTCTTTTGAGTGGCCTAGAATTAATATTCTGATTAAATAACTCCAAACTGAGCACCGAATACCCCTAGGAGCCTTTGGAGACTTGATAAGAACAAGTCACACCTTTTATAATGAGGAAGAAGCTTAAACACGATGGTTATCTTGCTTTAAAGTTTTAAAAAACCTTCGCCCATTCTTTATCTAATTATTTTTAATACAAAACCAGGGTTTTTTTTTAAATAATTAGGATGTCGAATAGTTATGACATAATAGAGTGTTTCGGATTAAGGATGTACGGAGCGATGGAGCGGACTCCCCACGACCTTCAGATGAGATCCGGTCAAAAGGTCTTCCAAGTGGATGTCCTTGACTCTCGTGGAGACGTTGTCTTCAAATTTGGGGGAAATATTGGCCAAGTAAAGCTAAATAATCTCTTAAAAAGCTTTAATTGACCTCTTAAATGACCCTTATCCTTAACATATTTCCAGAGTTGTAAAACAATGCAAGGGGGCAAAGTCTGGGGAGGGATCTCTAAGCGGGTCTATCACGAACAAAGAGAAATATTCCCCGTGGAAATGCTAGTTCCCATCATAGAAGAGTCCCCCACCCCTGTGGTAGCCGCTGTAGAATCTTCCTTGGAATAACCTCCAGTAAAAGTTCCAACTTTTGGCCAAATACCCCTTACAAACTCGCCCAACTACAAACTGACGTATAAATACCGAAATAAGGACTGATAAAATAGAACCCAAAAAGTATGAAGTAAGTGAGAAATGGGAGGAACTTTTGTTCATAGCTGGAACAAGGTTTGACCTGGACGTTGGCTGCTGCGGGTGCAAGATCACCCTTCCCAAAAAAGGTTTCGAGGGTTTTTGACAAAATTGAGTCAGCCATTTTTTTACGCGACAAGGCGATCCAAATTGGGAGGATTAGCCGGGTATGGGATAGCAGATAGCACGGATGCAGTCAAGTGTGCTGCCCGGGAGCTATACCATGTCACCGGAGTCAGATTACCGGCAAGTATTGACTTTCAGGTCAAGGCTGTTCGCTGTTCTACTTGGGGCGATTTTTATGATGGTAAATAAAGCATTGTGTAGTAGTACTGTAGGGGTCTCCAATGCCCACTATATTTTGAATTATGCCCTAAAACGCACAGGAAATGCCCGGGGAAGGGGGTGTGTAAAATTAACTGGGAATTTA
>JAQFZX010001297.1:0-32311 GCA_034682405.1 Hydroisotoma schaefferi | reverse complement strand
TGATTTGGATTGGCTTAAGATAAGGTTTGGTAAGGGTTATGGTTAAGGATTCAGCTGGTAAGTGGAAAAAAGGATTGTGACATGTGACTTCATATCCATCTTTCACGTAGATACATATCCCTCCGCCCCTTTGCTTATGGTTTTTGATGTTGGTTCTATCTTTTCTAAATAGTTGATATCCAGCTATTCTAAGTTCATTGTCAGAGATAGAGTTTGTCAGCCAGGTTTCAGTTATGCCAAAAATGTGAAACTTATTCTGGGTTATGAGGTTTATGATGTCATCTTTCTTATTTCTGGATAAGAAGTCCCTTGCATTGATGTGTCCCATTCGGATCCCTCTTGGTAGGTGGTTGATGTTGGGTAGGGGATTATTTGTAGTGATGTTAGTAGTGGGTACCGCAGGTTCGCAGTTGCTGCATTGCCACTCCAGTATATCTTTGTTTGGAGAGAGGCCGTGTAGTTTTAGACATGATAAGTGAAATTTTGAACTGCATTCACTGCAATGTATTTTCTTTTTACGGGCTAGTACTGAGAGGCATATTTTGCATAGATTGTTGGTAGTATTATTTGGATTGCATTCAGAGCATTTCCAATTCTTCTCTTGGAGTAGTTGTTGTATTTGATAATATGTCATTCCAAGACATGTTCTGTGAAAAGTCAGGTCGCATTGTCCACATGTAATGCTTACTTGATTTTTCCTACCTGCGGTTCTACATATTTGGCAGATAGGTCCAGGGTTGATGTTATTGACTCCACATAGTAGTAAGTATATTAGTAGTAGTTTTCTGGAGGATCTACAGGATTTCCTTGATATTTTACTGGTTGTAGTGTTATTTGTACATGATTGTTTAGTCACAATAGTTTGGAAATAGGAAGGAAAGAATAGGACTGCACCTTGTAGCACCGGGGGGTTATTGGTATAACTGTATGCATTGTTTTGTGTTGTCACAAAATGCAAATTAGGTTTAATCTCTGCATTACTTATTGAAAAAGTACCTTTTCTTTCTTCGGAAAATACACTAAAAACCCACCCAAATTTCGTAATTTGGTCGTTTTTGAATTCAAATCGATACTCTTCTTGAAACTTTATAACTTTGCTAATCAAGCTTTTTTCACTGGTTCTTTTGATGTAACTTTCGAGAAATATTAGCACAAAATGCCATCGTAGGCAATTTAAAACTACGGATCTCCTAAACCGTGTACCTTCCATCTCTTCAACTTAGCCAGCTTCGAACGAAACTTGACTGCCTGGAAGAAAGTCGAATTTACATTTTTGGATTTGGAATGAGGCAATGTATTAGTTTCATCTCAGAAACTCATTTAAAAGTATCCATTACATATGATTTATCAAGTAAGTCAAACCACGAAATAAATGCGTGGAATACATGAAAGCATTAGTAAGACCTTACAAAACGTTATTCTTAATATTAACTTGAAACAAACCGGAGAGAGTGGATACAATTGAGCTAAGCCATACATTTCGTCCATTAAACTTTACTCTACGAACCAATCTTTTTAGTTCTTTTACAAGAAACCGTACAAAAATAAGTGTGCTAAACAAGCAGATTCTTTTGCAAATCTTGAAGTCCATAAAAGCTGTAGAATCAGGATTCCTCAGTCAGATTAAAATACATTTATCTAAATCACCCGAGATGCTAATGTAGAGAATACGAATTAAATCTCAATATTATTCAACCCTCTCCTTGCCTGAATTCAATTTTGGTTAATATATAAATCAAACTTATCTTCATCTAGATAAACACTTTTACCTATCCTTACATTTGAAATTTACTAACAAGGAGCCTGGGGCAGAGGTTGGAGGGACAAAGCAAAATAAATGGCAGTAGTTTTTTTTGTACAGATACATCCTCCTTATGTATTTGTTAATTTGCGAAAAGACCTTTCATTCTGGTCTTCTACCCAGGGTCAATCATTTTGGTATTTTACCTTTTCCTATTCTGTTCAATAATGTGTCTAGCCACATTCAAACGTGATTTTTTTATGGTGTAACAGCTAATTCTTCTCGTGTACTAATATCCTGTCTCAGTAAGAATTATGAACAACTTTCCTCCGCGCATACAAGTTTTTATACATGAGTACTGAAGTTTGTAGTTGTTATAATAGTATAACCAGTAGTAGCAGCAGGTATGAAACTGATAGTGGGAATATTTGTGGGTTTTTAATGTCTATTTACTATAAGAGTGAAGTGGATAAGTTACATAAACTTTTGGAGATTCAATTATTAAGAGTAAAAACAGGTGATACAAGTTTAACTCGTGAATGTTAAAGGTGAACCAGAGGACAATGGGTATGCCTATTTTGTGCGGTTTAAGGAAAAAAGTGACCATTCATTCACTCAACCGGTTATAATCGTGAACATTATAAAATATTTTGTATCTTCTAGAAAATTTTCTTTTCTTGTTCTTATCGTATGGTTTATTGCGTTCAAGATAGTACTATCTAGTCAAACAACGCTTATATTAAATGGAGCATAATGTTTTTATTTATAGAATCTTTACAAGTCGACTATGCCGGCAGGTAAATGAAGTATAAAAACTATCAATAAATGTCTCGTTCAGGCTAGTTGGCAGTAAAAAATTCCTACAGGTTACAGGTCTGATGTTAAAGATGCAAAGATCATCTTTAGTATTTCCTATTTTACTCCTCTTCGGCTATTAGCTATTCACTTTTATTACCCAGCATTTAAAAGATGTTGATTATAATAATTTACTAACCACAACGTATGGTATGCCAAATGGTCAGCTCATGCAAAAAATATTTTCTGCTAACCCATCCTATGCTAAGTGGTACTTTAATTTGCACTGCAGAAACTCTTAGACTTCAGCTTTGTTAAGTTTAAGTACAACAACTAACCTTTGCAATCTCTTCACCTCATGACATTGAGTTGGATGAGTAAAAAACAACAAGAAAAATCAAGCTTAGGATTCTCAGTATAACGAATTTGTAGATACTATTCTTCTCCTTATCTTGATTTATAATGAAACGACGAATGATGAATCTTGATGCATGTCAAACACTGAATGAAACAGACAGCCAGTAATGATAGGATAGCAAAAACGATATCTGCTCATCAGTGATAGCTTGCCAGCATTATATGCTAGATAAGGCTGCTCGTAAGAGTAAATGAATTTAGCATTCATTAAGCCAGACAATCCCCAGGGATATCAATTTTTTTAAAGTCTGTGATTTTTCTTACTTTCCCTACCTCCATAAATAATGGTTTATGTTATAGAGATTGAGTGAGTTACGTAGCAATTTTAAGACGATATAAAAAAGTTTTTCGCTAGAAATCCTCTCAAATCGACTTTACATAAACATAGCTCCGAAAAATGTTTCGAAAAACTTTCTCTACAAAATGTAATAAAATATCAATGTCCTGTCTACAGCAGCATTTACCTCAGTTTACTAGCAAGCAGGAAATTTACTTTTTAATAATTTTCTGAAAGCAAATCAAAGTATAGTGAAAGCTTTAGAGAAATTTTCCAGCGAAGTTTCGACCCGATTATTCAGTAATAAAATCATATTCGTTATGTACGACATAGAAAAAATATCTCAACAGACAAGCAACGAGTTCGGGCTTGAAGTTTTTCCTTTGCTCCAGCAAAATTGCTTAGAAAAATCTTGCCAAACTGTATTTCTCAACAAAGCAAAGACAGGTAGGTAGTCTGCCAGGTACTCTGTTCACAGTTTGATATAAATCGATCTGTTGAGGTGGAGTGGTGGAGAGGCTGACTGTGAAGCTTCTCAAGAAGACAGCAAAGCGAGGCAGGGAAAAGGAAGAAAGGACGAAGAGGGAATCGATAATGTAAATATGACTTTATTTTAATAAGTGAAATGAATGTCTTGCAACGTTGGATTCACTTTACTGTAGCATAAAGTAGAACTGAAGTAAATGTTCTGTTTGTACGATACGAAACGAACTGGAGTTTTTCGCTTCAAAGGAAATTAACAGAATGAAGTGTATGCTATCTATAGCAGCTAGAGTTTTGGAAAGGGGGGGTTGCCGAAGATGATGATAGACTGAACTAATAAAGAGGGTGAATTATGAATTTATGAGGAAGAAATATACAATACCTTAATATTGTGCGTATTATTATACAATGAACGCCGTCTATTCAGTTGAGTTTAACCTAACTTCCATGTTTTATGTCAATAAGTGAAGTATGAAATTATCAGTTGGAGAAAGAAATGTTCAAGATGGTTTCACCACTGACTTGTGGCTGTGATTATTGACTGCTTGAATGAAATCTTGAGAAAGATTTACCCCGACTTGTTTTGAAAACGCACTTATTATATTTCTAATCATTTTGAATGAATGCATATTATACTGCATAGAAAAATGTAATTGCGAGAAGGTCGATGAAACAACATAAACGAGGGAGTGAGTGGGAGAAACGCTGGTGTTGCTCTTGTAGAAAATCCAATCTAACAGAATAAGAAAGACATAAAAAGCATTTACCAGTTGCCACCCAGAAGGGTTTGTGGTTGGTTGATAGTCTCGTATGAAGTGTCAATCCTCGGAGATTCTAACTGACAAGCTGGGTTGGAGGTGTTGACAAGAAATTTCTTGAAACAGAACAGAAATCAGCCAGTCTTTCCTGTTTCAGCCAGAAACTTGTATCTACTTTACTCCAGTTAATGTTGGGATGAAACAAAAACAAACTCTTAAACTAAGCCACAAAACGTTCATTCATGTTTCACTAATTCGGTTCAGCTTTGCTCTTCTTCCAACCTAATTCTTCTTCCTCCTATTAACTCATTTTACACAAACTTACGCATGAATTTCATTGTAACATACAGACAGAAGGACTATTTGCTTTAACATCTAATGATCAAATAGGAAAGAGCTCGTAAAATTCTCCGGATATTAAACATCCAACATAACTGTTTAAACGTCTCCTCAAACTAACTTCAAACTTTACAAAGTAATCCAAAACCTCCTCTCATTACAAACCAAGTCTTTCTGTACCAACTAATCAGCTAGCGTCGAAATTCATTGAAGAAATGAAGAAAGAGACACGGAAATTAAGAGTTGAGACGAAAAACAGCGTTAGGAAAAGAATAAACTTTTGTTGAGGATTATTGAGAAAGTTTTTCGTTTTGTCAGTGTCTCCAAGTAAGTACTCTTACCGCTTTTACTAGTATTCTAATCCTTCCTACCGTTTTAGGATTATTTTCACTGAATTCAAGGGTTTCAGTTACTCCAGTGCAGTGGGTCTAGGAGGTTAACTTCATTGTGTACACTACCCCGTGTCTTTAGAGAGATCAAGGGTCTTGCACGGTTGGGGTTTATATTACGGACTATTAGCCTCTAGGATCCTTATCTCGTGGGAATTTTGTTCAAAACTACAATTAAAGAAAGATGCAGTTGTCCCACTGCAACCCAGACAAAGAGAGAGCACCCAGTAGTCACTGACAAAGCAGCTTTGTTTAATTGTTTCATTTAATTTTAATGTCCTCCATTTTATCTCACTACACATGAACATATCCATGGGCCGTTGCATAAATACAAGTTAAAATAGAAGGGGCTATTGAAGTGTTTGGAACTTAAAGACCGGTGGCTTCGGTTGGTTTTTAACTTACTTGATACAAGAACGGTTGAAGTTGAATGGGTTGAATAAATCTAAGATAGGAAATCCTCTTTAATGCAGGAATGGGGAAGGGAGTAGACGTAGAATTCTTTGGGGTTCATCTTGACTAGAACACGGATGGAGGATAGTGGATGGGAGTTTAAATAAAAGATTAATTTTCAGCAGGCACCACAGGAAATTAAAAAGACAAAAGTTCACAATCTCAGCTTTTAAGATTCCGTCTCTTGATTGTAACATCTCAGTTTTCTTCCACTATTTTTTAGTAGGAAATCCTCGAAGTCTGAAGAATCTTTGAAAAAATATACTGGTACGAAGACTGGTATGTGGTAATGTGGTATTAATTCTATACACCTGCGTGTGTAGGGATAGAAATGTACATGCGTGTAGGCTAGATTTGTTTGGATAATGATGCATATTTCTCTTCATTCAATTTTAATAACATGAGCTTAGACTGAATTTGGGGCCCATGTATATGAGCATGGTAATTTTAAATGAATTTAAGAGTTTTTTAAAGTAAAAATAATGAAATAAATGTTCTAATAATATACTTGTAAAAGGGGAGTAGGAAGTTTGTCTTATACAACAGAACTAAAAACAACTAAGATGGAGCTCAACAATAAAAGAAGCATTATGGAAGTCGTATACTAATTTTTTGTGTATACGTTGATGACAAAATGGCACAGCCGACGGTATGGTACTCACCTCTTGAAAATGAATGAACTTTTTATTTAAAGCGAATTCATTAAGTTTAAATTAAATACTGTAAACTTGGGGTGTAATAATTTTTTTTAAGTTCAGTAATTAAGGATCTCTGTTTGGTTAAATTAAGTTTAATGTTTATTTTTTCTACGGTACTAATACGACTAATATGCCAGAATACGACTTTTTGAGATATTTTTGTATCTGAATTTTAATGGTGCGTTTAATTTTAAAAGAAAATTCAAAGGGAACGTTAATTTTTTTTAAAATTAACAGGGAAAGATTAAAGCAAGAATACTAATACTTTAAAGGCATCACTTACGAATCAATAATACAGATTATTATGTCACTAAAAATCTTGAGAGAGTTTTTGGATGATTAATGAACACCTTGACGAGAGGACTGACAAGCCATAGCATGATTTCAAATTGCGAATGGCTCTGAAGTGAGTCCTCCATCTCATGTCTGAATTACATCAATCTTACGATTGAGACAGTCTCGCCTGCCTTTTTACTTACATGCCTTTGCATCCTTATCTTTCACCACCGTCCTGTTAATTTGTTTAAAACGTATCGTGTAACTGAAAGTAATTAATTAGCTCTGAAGACCAGCTAACTCGACAACAAAACAACAAACGCTTGGTTAATTAAAATGAGCCATAACTGCCCAACAAACAACAACAAAGTAATACCAAGAGCCTTTGGTCCTTTGTAAAATCCCTATTCAATCAATGCCTTTTCAGTGTAATTTCCGTGGGATGGGGCAGCCAAGGATTGATTAGGATGTTGATATTGTAATGTTATTAAATAACGAACAATGCCATTTTAAGTTGAAACAAAAAGAAAGAGTAATGACGATAATAACACCATCAGGAAACTATGAGCTGTCCGTAGATGAAGAGATCGGTGACATGACAAGCTGCAATAATCGTAACAGATCCAATAGTAAAAGTAATGACAACAACGGACTGGAGTATCTTCATAGGAAGTATGTACCTTTGGTTGCTGGTGTCTGCATGTATCCAAATGAAATTGAACACTTTCTGTCTTAATAGCATACTTCCCGTGTATTCTATTTCTTATGATGGTTAGATATCTCCGACACTTAAACCACTAAGAACGCATAACTTTCAAAATTTATGATCATGCAACCACAGCATGCAAAACAGCCATCGTTTCTCTTATGTTTGGACAAATACTGCTGCTACTGAAGAATAAAGCTCGGATAATAAATTATCATGTTTTCTTTCCATCGTCTATGATCTCTGAACTGAATTTGCCACAGCCAGAACAAAGCTTTTTGCCCTTTTTCCACCTCTTTGATCCTTAAGAAATAACAACGCACTACTTCATACAATATGTACATGGTATACTTCTTACAAGAGGATGATCATCGCAATGATGAACGACTCAATCGTTTCTTGATAGTAATATTATGATTAATAACATTATTATCATACAAATGAGAAGGCTGCAAATAAGCGAGGGCTTTCATCACAAATGAGTTTGTCGATAGAGATGGAATGGGATGCGGTCTTAAGAAAATTATTATTATATTATTATATCCGTAATTATTATCGCTGGGGGCTTAAATGATTTGACAATGGATTCCCCATCATTAAGAGTCATATTCATTGGATGTGGTGAGGTAAGGAATGGGATGCAAAGTAAAGTAAGTTCTACTGTTGCTAACTGGAGTTGGATATTTCATTAATCACAAGGATCCTCTTTTCCTTTCGTTCCGTCTAATTCATAATGGAGCGAAATGAACCATCACGGAACAAAATGCAATTAACCATTGTCTCTGATGGGATTAAAGTTGAGAGATGAAACTTTTTCTATGAAAAAGTGCACAACACACAAGTAGATTATGCATAAAGTATAGCAATTCTGCCAACGGAACCCATCATGCTATGCCATCCCAATAGTAACCACAAACAGCTGAATGTTTTCGCACACTTCGCCATTTACAACTGTTAATCCCAAGGATTTTAAGGATTTAGGTCTGAATGATGATGGGCTTGTGTGAGATTATTTGCTGGGTTGGAGGGAGTACCATATCCGTTGTTTGTCTGTGTGCAAAAAACTGTAAATATAATCATAATTTTTTGCACCATGGGTGAGTTGGTGAAAACAGCTACAGTCGGGAGTAATATGTGCCTATATGTAGCTTAGTAGGTTGTTCGCTGTCGAAGGATTTTAAATTGAGCCATTTATGGCTGAAAACAATGTTAAATATTATGTCTTTATTGTTTGTTACTTCTTCTTTGATCAATAAACTAATTTGGGTAATCTTTTGAGCACTGTTACTGTATGTACTCGAGAATGAAAATTGCTTTGTCTATTGTCTGAAAATGCACACAAAAATATTGCGTCGTCATTTTGCCAAAGCGAATTATAGGTCCTCCTTCTCAAAGAGCACTTTTTAGTAGACTTCTAATGTTCTTCAATAGAATGAAACTACAACAATGTACTATTTATTTACTAGGCAGAGATTCAATGCTGTTAACTGAAGAGAGTTTGTCTTTGGTCGTGGGTTTGTTTAAGGATTTCTGCATTGCTGTTACTTTACTACAGAATAAACAAGATATATCTACTACTCCTCTCTATATTTCTCTACTACTATCTAGTACAAGTAGATATCTACAACAAGATACTTTTGCTGCCTTTGTTTATCTAAGCCTTTAACATTCATCGTAAACTTGAATTACATTATCAACCCACACAAGAACAGGGTGCTTTACATTACCATTACCATACAATATTGCGTACTGGTAATAGGTTCAATTCTGGTCTGGCTATCTGCTATTGCCTCGTCAACTAAATTTCCAATCACTCTTCCTAAATTTGAGTTTCTTGGTCTAACGAAGTTTAAACCAAACAGTACGTATGCTGTGACTAATAAACTTACATTTCCTAGCTAGTAGTTACAGAGTTTGCAGTAACACTTTAACTATTCCTGTCCATCTCCTATGTTTTAAGGAAGGATGGAAACTACGACTGCATCAAGGTTTGAGAAATAAATTAGACCAAAATTATTAGTAGAATATTGGAGATTTTGGAAGAGAACAGAGGAAGTTTTCCAATGATTTCCATGCAGACCCACTATCTGCATATATAAATATTAATTCAATATATTAAAGTCTTGTGATAATGATGGGGTTAAATTTGGGATGTATTCTCTTTATCTAGAATCGCAGCGGTATACGCATTTCATGTGTGTCTGTGTGTCTGATCGCGCTGTAACTCTCAGCCGGTTGGCCTTATCAACTTCTATTTTCACAAATGGATACACGGAGTTCTCACTTAAATATAGTTTGGAGATGGGGTTTGGTGCATCTCTTGTAGGTTTGGTCTAAAGGCACAAAATCTTTAATTACAACCCCCAAAGTAATGCAACTGAAAACTAAACCAGAATGAAAAAAGACCACATAAATCTTATGCAGTTCGAGAAACCAAATAAAGTTCGAAAAGAATAAGGTTTGTCATCAAAGATAGTTATACTGAGGATATTTTTGTATTCAGTTCAATATATCATCCCAGCATCACCGTCATCGTCGCATTAAGGAAGTGGGACAAAAAAGATGCCTTTTTTCATCCATTTAATCTAGCTCCATTATATCACCTAATACCCTTCCATGGAGAAAGTAGTTACTCTCTCCTTCAATATTGGTTTCTACCTCAGCGAGTAGTGTTTCAGTATTGGCTATAGTTTATAATAAAGTAACTGCTTTCTCAGAATTTCATAGTCCATAGATAGTCCAAAGGTTTGGCATTCCGCTCATGCATAAAAATAAGAAGACTCCAGTCTAAACCACTTTATTCCAAAGATGCAGAACTGGAACTGTGTCTTTACTTTTTACTCAAATACTTACCACTTACCTACTTCCTAGCATGGCCCTTCACTGGTACATTCCTTTGTTCGTTAGAATAAACCCGGTGAAATAAGAAAAAGAAATGAAAACGAACCAACATGTTTACTTAATGTGTATCCGGTGATAGAAATTCTGTACCGTCCTCTTTTTTGTTCCTTGCTTTTACTTCTGAATTCAGTGTTGTTTGTCTTTATTTACTCCCAAAGACATAAACTAAACCGAAGTAAAGTAAGTACCAGGCAATGGGAATGACATTGCACTAGGTAATAGGCACAGCTCTGTCAGCCAGAGTACTTGTTGTACTTGTAGTAAAGGTTCGGTTACTTGGTAGGTAGGTAGATTGTTACATTCTTTTTGTGTACGGTTGTTACTGTTATTGAGAAAGGCACACATTTTACTCAATAGTAGCATGTAGCAGCTGAAACACCAGCAGTAGTTGCCAGTGGAGAAAGCCCAATACCATATTGACAAACTGGGTTATTGCATCATTTCCTTCTTGGGAGATTCCTTTCTGCCTCTCAGTATTAGAAGTAGTGGTGCTAGTAGTGCTAGTGGTAGTTGAACGAAATGTGAGAAACAAGGCAGAGAAAATCAGTTTGTGTAGGTAGCTTAGAAAAATATTCTCTGACCAACTTATCCATCTTTTTCATGGTTCAGTGGTTCTTTTTTCTTGCTATTGGTGATCTGATGTGTAGTGCTCAATTCTCAAACGGTCTGTACTATGTACATGTCTGGAGTTAAATTCTGAAGAAACAAATAACAAGAAGTAATATAATCATCTTCCCCCGCTCCACCCTATGTTACCCTATAGTTTCCCGTAAGGGAGTTCTTCTAAAAGCAAATTTTCTTCCTGTATTTATTCGGTCTCTATATGCAGGGCTTTTGCAATGTTCTGTGCCCCGCTTAGTCGAGTGTAAAGGGGTAGATACGCCTCGCCTGTAATATTTGTTTGGTAAAATGTATGATTTAATAACGCTTTGGTTCACGTACCTAACCTAATGAGTAAGAAGACTAAAATTATGTACCCGTCTGGTGTCTAAATCTACGGAGGTAATGATGCGTATGTATCTAGTTTAAAGAAAGTTAGTTTTTCCGGCTTGGCAAAATGCAAATATATATCTATAGGTATTTTAACTCTTATGCCATTCGGCATGAAATCGGGAATGTCATGCATGTGTATCAAAGAATAGGAACTTGTTACGTTGGAACAAGACTTTCACCCAAACTCTCACCTCGGCTAAACACGTGAGAAATTCATGTCCTCTTTTATGAATCAGGGTGGTGTATGCAATTACATATGCAGTAGACTAAATCATGTCGAAAGTACACTTATCTTGGTACAGAAAGAAAGTACATGCGTAAGGCAATTCAATCCCAAGGCTGTATTGCTATTACTGTGACCTAAGTCCCCTGCCTTGAATTCAACCTTTTTAAAAATACAAACGAGGCTGTGAATGCTTAGTTTTTTCGAGTCACTCTAGTTTTGGCCAAGTTCTCACAAAAAGAGGAGGTGAAATCAATAATTTGTGTGAAGAAAACAGGGAAACCAAAGTAGCCCAAAGGCTTATAATATTATACTTTTAAACGCAACCACCTTCTATGTGCTAAAATGCCGTGCTTTTCCTTTATTCACTGTATCAGAGCATGAAGTACATGCACGAACGCCGAGAGTAAAACAGTTGTATTAGGTAAACGTTCTATATAAAATAAATTCGGACTAATCAGTTACTTTCACGTTCAAGTTGGCACCAACAATTTTCTGGACATGAGCTCTAATTTAATTTTTAATGCCACGACGGATCCGAGTTGGTTTGAGTAAACTGGTCGCAATTACAATTCAAGGACTCTATACTAAAATGTATTTTTTTAGATAGAGAAACACGGAAGCGACTAAATTGTTCTTAACAAACCAGCACTAGATGATAAGCAATTTTCACCAACTTTCGCAAATGCTTTTCAGTTCTCAGTACCCCAGTGATATATTTAAAACCTATCAACTATTAAATAGATAAATAATATTAATACCAAAGAAAGATTGAAGAGTTAAGTTAACAAAGTTAGGAAAATACATTTTTAGCCCATTCTAGGGCTTTAGGGATTGCCGTGTCCGTCCGTCCGTCTGTCTGACGATAACTCTCGAACAAATGATGTCAGTACATCCAAATTTGGCATAGGGGGTTAAAAGAACCCACCTCAGGCTAAGTTCGAAGATAAGTCAAATCGGTCAACCAGACGACCCGTGGGGGTCAAAAACCCCCATCGGGTAATTAAATAGCCTGAAAAATATTTTTCCACTTTTACACCAAAATAACAAAAATATAAATAATTTGGCCCGAATCGACAGTTTAAAGACCCGTGGGGGTCAAAAAACCTCATCGGGTAACTAAATAGCCTGAAAAATATTTTTCCACTTTTCCACCAAAATCACAAAAATACAAATAGTTTGGCCCGAATCGACTGTTTCTATTACACAAAAATCGCAAAAACATGATAAGTTCGAAAAAATCGAAAGTATGAAAACCCGTGGGGTTTAAAACCCCCGTCGGGTCTTTAAACAGCCTAAATCAGATTTATAGGTCCCGGAGGTTAGGTGTTTGTCGTGGGAGAAAGCGCCGCATAAGCGTTAACCAATATCTGGGGAATAATTTCGACGAGCGTAAACAATTAAAAGATTTTTGGATACGGTTTCATTGGTCCCGGAAGATTGGGGTATATCGTGGGTGAAGTTCAGTATTTCTGCAGCTAGCTAATGGTTTAAAGACAAAAGTTGGCGAGCGAAAAAAAAAAAATTTCGGAACAGGTTTTATAGGTCTCGAAAGATAGGGGTATATCGTGGCTGAAGTTTAGCATTTCTTTAAGCTAACTAATGGTCTAAAGACAAACGTTGGCAAGCGTTTTCGGATCAGTTTTTGCTTGGGTATACTTTAAATTATAATAGCAAAAAATAATGTACAAGTGTGCGTCATGGCTAGAGAAAGTAGAAGTGAAAACAGAGTACGGCGGTGTGGGGGCTGCCCCCACGTTGAAAAAAGACGATAGAGAAAAGACAAAATTCTATAAATAATGCACCAAAGCGCCCTGGAGTGGGCTCTGCCAGCTGCACCCGGAGGTTTTTTTAATTCCATTTGTAGGCTCATTCAACTTTTTGATCCAACTAAAACTATTCATGAACTATTGAAATGCGGTCATCTGCAGCCCTTGAGTTGTACAGGGTTCCACTGAGCTAGACTTACAAAATATGAACAATGAGCTTCAGAGCAGTAAATAAGTGCACTTGAGACGTTTTACTCATTGGCTAGCTCAAAAGGTGCATAGTGAAAATGCGTAAGTATTCCAATAAAGTATTTAGTTCCGTACAGGACTTATTTTACGGTTCGTTTGCAACCAATACTGTTATTGATATCTTCAAATTTTTACAAGCATGAAAGTAAAAGTTTTCCTGGAAAATAAACTCATCTCTCAATTTCTCCCTGATTGTACAGTATGTGGCGTTTGTCTACTTAAATTGAGAATTGTATCTCACTGCCCTTTGATTTACACCGCAATGATTCTAGTTTACCTCTGACAACGCAACGATAGAAGACTTAAGCTCCCAAAAAATCCTGGTGTCAGCATAAAAACTATTAGAGTTTTTCCTTTGTCTCTTCTGCTGTTTAGGGACTACTAGTTTGCTTTGCTCCTCAATAACATACTGTATGGTGGTAGATACGTCTTCTATAAAAGGGAACTGCCGCTGGTAGGGTGTTCGTGATCAGGTATGCTACCTCAGCAGAGCAAATTGTGCCATCCGATTCAAAGAAGCGTATAATAAGGTTGAACCCGTGATTTATCTAGAGGAAGAATACCCGTTTGGTGGGTGGATCTGGTAATACTTTTAACCGAACGAAACTGAGCAAGTCTGAAATGTTCATGAAAATTTAATCATTTTCAGGAGTGTAATAGGACAGAAGTAGTATTACAATCTAGAATTGAAGAACGTGTCTCTTATCAGAAATGGTGAAAGCGTAAAAACCTTCGTTAGCTTTTGATAGTACAACCCAACCGACGAACTCGAGCAAGATGAGATCAACGCACCGTGATGCGATCATCTTTTCGTCAAGAATTACCCTCATAACTGACTACTCTTCTGTTACTCACACTAGTACTACCAGGTTTTACTTTTTTATTTACGTTAGTAAACTTTATAAACTAAGCCAATATTTCCTTTCATACTTCATGGAATCTTGAGCTAAGAATGTGTAAAGAATAAAAAGTTAATGTAAAAATATACGACCTGTAGTAAAACAGAACAGATTGAGCCTAATCTTTATCTGTGCTCTATTCGTAGTGGTTTTTCCCCTGACGAATGTAAGTTGGCTCATTAGTTCAACCACAGGTATCGCACATCGTAGTTGGATCTCACATAAGAGGATTATAGCATAACAACTACAGAACAGCCCTGATTTCCATTCTTATTATTTTTAGGCTTAAGCTGATCAAAAGTAAGTGTAGGCTGTGTAAGCTTAGCTTAAGGGACTGACTTATTGTGCTACTTATATGACCTTTACAAGCATAACACATTATTTGGGTTGTGCGTTGTGCCTGCCACTGGCACTATTACATCACAGATTTCTGTTTATACCCTAATTTTCATTAACGGGATATGGTGTTCTCATTTCTAGTACATCTACCTACTTTTGGTTCGTTTGTAGAAGTCTTAGTTTAGTAATTGAAATAAATTGTCCCTCTTGTTTGAACTTTTGTAGGAGATTGGGTGTTTGAGATACTGCGTAGGTTTAACTCCAAGTCCTGAGCAATAGAAGCTTAGGCTCAAACGCTTGAGAAGGAACAATAAGGGACGAGGAGAGCATAGCATAGTTGTACATATAGTACCATAATGCTTTTGGGTGGTTTAATTGCCATTTATTTCATTTAAATGGATCAAGCAGACGTGATTTAGGAATTTAAGCTAGACCAAACTAAGCTATTAAAATTGTCTTTAAATTGTATTCAGAGCAGCGGATAATACTTCCTTTATCTAACCCTTCTCTGCTTCCATTCTAATAATGTAAAGCCGCTACATTTACAGATATCATCGCACATTTACCATCTGCAAAAGCAAATACAAGAGATAAGAAAGGAGTAATATTCCCTAGAAATCAAACTTCAGCAAATCCTGTGTAACATAGAGATGCTTGCGCTTGTATAATTAGTATCAAAGAAAGTAGATTCTTGCCTGTAGATAGATTTAAGATGGATGGAAGTATGTGAATGAACGAATCTTGCTTAAACTTATACAAGTATAAATCGTTGGCTTGGTTTTGATAGGAAAAGGAAGATTCTAAATTAAACTAATTCGGTTGTCTTCTTGCTGGTTTTCTGCCGCTCTAGTTAGTATTAACAGTTAGAACCACGGGCTCATTCGTATTCAGATCCACATTTCAAGTACATCCGTGTGCGTTCTCAGGTTGGTTTCTATCCATACCCACTTTATTCCTGGAAGTGAATTTGGCTCATGGAATGGCTGCTACACTTAGACACTCCTGATCTTCAAGAGTGTAAGCAAGCAAGGGAAAAGTGTTTCTCTCCATTCAAAGAAAAAGAGACAACCTGCCGAGGAAATGGAAAGAAAGTTTCAAAGAAAAATTGAGACGACAATCCCAACAAAATGGGGGAAAAGTTAGAGACAGTCACTCAGACAGAAGGAGAAAAAGCAAATTGAGATTGAGAAGAGGCAATGAGTGGGAAAGACTTTCCTATAGGATTTCTACGCGTTTATACCATTGCATACCTATTTTCCTACATATTTTACGTATAATTTAAGGAATTCAAAGAGTAAGTAGGGTTGGAAGAACTGTATTAGCAAATAATAATAAAGACAAGTAAAAATTCCAAGCTTTATCCTTGAAAAGTAAGAGGTACAAAGTCAAAGGTAAAAACGTGATTGCAACCTGATTCAAACCAGATTAAATTTTCAAAGTATTTCTCGGATTATGCTGAAAATGTCTCATGCACTGGCTAAAACGTGCGCTTAGTCGAGATTCGACCTTGCTTCTGAAGTACTTGTATTTCGTGACAAGATGGTCTTTCAATGTGGGCATGAAACATATTTTTAATTTATTAAAAAAGCAGAGGATAAGATTCACCCTCAGAGTTTTTTTTACTTTTCCCACGCTTAAAATAAATAGGAAGAGGTCTTTGAGTTAAAACTTGCTTCAGTTTCTAATTTTCCTAGAATTTATGAATGCACTTTTACTTTCTGGTAGCATTGTAAATTTCTTAGAAATAAAAACTACAGCTAGGTAGTCAGGAATGAAAGCACTGTAGGAATAATAATAATGATGGTGGTAAGCTCCTGAAAAAAAAATTAAGAGAAGGGAAAGATAAAAAGAAATTTGATGAGACTATCCTCTGACAGCCTTAGAAGCGTCTTGAAAAATCGTTTGAACTTTATATTCAGTTTGAATAGCTTGAGTATATAGGGTGTATACTTTTATTGCAGAGAATGTTAAACATTAGACTCTACTGTTACAATTACGTGGGCTTGGTTTAGCTCTAGTTTTACACGAGTACACACTGAAATAATCTTCAACTTACTACAATGCCTAAACATATTATCTCTAATCCATTCTTAGTTCTTTTAAGATAAGGGATTATATACGGTCTAGCAGAAGCATCTCTCTACCAGATTCATCTCATCCTTTCTCATGCATATTTCTGCAACTAGGGTAGATAGTAGAAAGAGATTTTCCCAGAATACGGATGGTTGGTAATCGAATAGAGAAGACTGAGATCAAACACGAACGGGAAATTATCTCCTCATGTTCATAAACGATGGAATCTGCATTTTTATACTATTGGATTCAAAACTCAGTCGTCTGTAAATGAATACGTACCATGCACAATATACAATATAGTCAATATAATACAATATTACCTCTTTTTATTTCCTATCCTATATTTCGAAATGGAGTTAAACATGTTTAACAAGGGATCATCCCTTGTATACATTGGGAGAATTAAATTCAATGTCTCAGGAGTCTGACTTTCTTATGTATGTAATATTGGTAAACATAATGTAGCTAAACGTTACGGCAGCATTTCGGTGAAAGTAGTATGTATCTTTATTCGCATTTGAGTTTATAATCCAGATAAAAAGGTCCCAGTTGCAAATCCCTGAAGAAGTTAAGCCCGTTCTATGACATATGATAGACAGTAGAGCCAAGAAGGAGAAAAGAATCCTCGTGGTCGTCACACTAATCTTTTCAATCAATCTGACACCGGCTTATCAAGGGAATTCTCACAGCCTCTGCAAAAACAGGATGCTTTACCACTAAGATGTTGTAAGAAGATGGATAGTATGGAATGAACCTGGGAAGGGCAAACAATTTCCTAGCTTCTCGTGTGAAATTGTTTATATTTTACAGTGGGTTAGAAAAAGAGAAAGAAATGACAATCTACAATATTCTGACTCTGACCTTATACTTCCAGCATATGACCTGATGGCAAGGAGCAGCTCACGCTCAGTGTAATGAGATTGGTTGGTAGTTGGTACCTTAAAGTATTTTAACAGTAAGTAACAACACCACCACCACCAGCAGCAAAACTACTAGCAGGGTATGAACTGTAACTGTGTTGTAATGGTCCTAGAATTCATGAGGCTTACACAGTTTTTGAAACCCTTCAGTTCGGAGTGCTTTAACTTTACAGTTTATAACATGGGCCAGGCAGCTGGGAAAAAATTTAATTTAAAGGGTAAAAAGTTTTTATGTGAAAGTTGACCTAATTCAACCCTGAACAACCTGCCAGGTTGCTTGCGACGTCTGATTTATATAACGAGCGGTCTAACCAACTAGACTGTCTTTATTTACACAAGGCTCACACGACGCTTCAGCTCTTATTATTATTATCATTATTATTATTATGTCCGGGCACTTATTAAATGAAGCAATTTTCTTCAGACCACGGCGACTGATGTATGACTTGACTGGTTGGTTACTTGAACCTGTAATTAACTGATTAGACTTGATATCAGCGTTTCTTTCTTTAAATTTTTTTCTTGTTTGTCTAGCAAGAGCAAGGATAAGAAATAATGGAAATGGAAAAGTTAAGACTAAAGGCAGAGTTGGATGATTGTGTTCGTGAAGCATATTATTTGAGCTCAGCTTCTGCCCAGTAAAGATATTATCGTCCTGTCCAAAGGTTAGATTTTTCTCAGTCCGACTTTTACGACCACTTTCCCATATGTTCATTTAATAGTTTCAGAACTTTCAAATGTGTGCCCGGGCGAAGTACATATAAATGGTAAACTTGTATTTATGAATGTAAAAGAGGGTTTGCCATTACAGTTTACAGGCTTAATGCATATATCTGGAAGGTTCTTAACTCATCGATGTCTCATTATGACTGCACACTGTTAGTGTATTAAATGAAGTATTAAATAGGTTTTAAGGGTTGAAACTCTAATGAGGCATAACGAGGAAGCAGAACCTTTGAAAAAAGTTTGGGTTTCTTTAGTTAATAGTTATGCTACAGAAATGCGAACGAATTCATCTAGCCTAATACAATTACTGGCACTTCCTCAATACTTCACGTTTAGTTTTTGTACAAACTCTTTCATGCAACTTACTGCAGTTAAGTACTACAGTCTACCGCTACTAGTATTAGTACGACAGGGAAAAACTTGTAAAGAGAGAAAAGTAAATTACTAAAGACTTAAGACTGTATGTTGCTTCACATTGCCTTGTATGTGAATGTGTGATAATTTTATGAGCTGCATGTCGTAAAAGCTGGTAAACTTTTCCCAAAAGATTCTCTCTTTGGTGGTGGTGTTCTACGAAAGTTAAGTTAGTCGCTGCTGCTGTTTATTTTGAAAGGGTAAACATGCGTGTGAAAAGGTCGTCTACTCATTTTCTCATAATAGGATTATTGTGTTCGACTATCATCTAACTTAAATTGTGAAATACTATAATGTACAATAGGGTCATTTATAGGGTAATTCTGAGGAGAAATCGGTGTCAATAATACAACATTGGTGGTTTCCTCCCTCCTGAATAAGTTTTGCTAAGGGCATTTTAATGATTATTCAGTCCTTTTTCGTGGAATAATAGGAATGCCAAAATTTTGGTGTAACTTTGGTAAGGTATACTTGTGCAAGGTTTCAGTAGGGTGCGATAAAACCTTTGATAAAATGACCGAGATTGAGGTATGCTCTAAGGGAACAGAGATGACAGTTCGTGGTTTCCCGACGGCAGAAACAATGCGGTTGGTTGTATGATTCCTTAAAGTCACACTGATCCTCCAGGCAAAAATATTGAGTAAGAAGGAATCGGATAGTTGCCCACGGAGTGTATGCGACAAGGGAACTCAAATAGCACTGATAATCTTACAAAGTTGTCTGGATCAATAAGACATTCGACTTGGTTCGTTGGCTGGTTTGCTCGGCTGGAACACACTGGTTACCTATAAATAGGAGTATGATTATAACCTACCTATGTAGCTTCAACCAAAGGTTTGTACTGAAACTTTCCCTCCTTGGTTTTGTGTTGTATGGTAGTTATAATGATGATAACACCGAGTCATGCCTATATCTACTGGGTTACTTAGTTCAACAAACTTCTTCACTTAGTCTTACCTTCATCTATTTTAACATACTTATTCGAGGTACTTAGTACCACAAAAAGAGTAACATTCAGTATCGAAATAGGATTGCGGAGCTCTGTCTGGAACAATTTATTAATAATTGTAAAAGCTTTTGGATAAAGAACAAGTCAGTAAGCAAATACTAGTTGTTTACTTGGATAAAAGAAACTGCTATTTATTATACATATAATATTGAAATAAATACCAGGGCTAGAATAGTTCAAGGCTGTTTCTGGTGTAACCTTTTCCCGAGAAAGTAATTATCAAACATTTTATTTTGCATGGGACTGCTTTGTTCAGACGAGGGGCTTGTGTTTGAGAGAAAATACTATCGCTTATTGTGATAAGGTCATACGGCAGGTTATAGTAACTCATTTCTATGCATGACATAATATATAAAATTTGTGTATTGAATATTCTTACTGAGGGGCACACATTGAAGTCCATTGTTTTAGCAATTAAAATACAATTTATGTATTCATTGATGAAGGCAAGCATTCTTGGAAAAAATGTTAGGTCACTGTTTGTAATGTGTATCAATAGTTAATTTATGATAAAATAGCTTTTATTGGAAGAAGTTTCTAAGTATTTGTGGTAACTTTAAATTAATATTTTAATTCGGTAGATCATTATAGCATCCATATTTTCTTACGATGATGAGGCAGTAAATAGAATGTCCACCCCACAATTTATGTCTCCATCAGTATTGGAGGTCATTGTCGAAAAAAACTGTATGTGTCTGAAATTTGAAAAGGTGTGACGGCCTGCCCCGTCCTTTTCTTCATTATTCATTACCAACTTCAACCCAGAAACCCCCAAGCTGCATTCATTCCCAGCTCCAGTTCAACTACATTCCTAAACCTCCATAGACAACCATTTAACTTTAACTCTGTAAAATCTCTAAGGAAAACATTGCTCAATTGCATTAACTATTACAAGTCTTTGTGTGAGTATTTATTTATGGGATTTCTCCCCGCATCATCCATAACTTCATCCCTGTGTGTAGTGAAAGTGGTAAAGAGGGAAAGTGCGGCACACTAAGGTCAGATTAGGTCAGATTAGGACAACCGACTTGACCCCCCTTCCTACACATGGCATCTGAATAATTTGCTAAACTGAATCGTTATGCTGTAATGGTGGCTGGTGCGAAGTTGTCTGAATAGTTCAACCATATAGAAAAGCCGAAGACTTAACAACGATGTATGACGATATTGGAAGCATTGATTTGAAAATTTAATTTCAGTTTCATTTAGCAATGAGGACGCATCAGAGTAGTACTTAGTTACTGCATAAGTTTTGCTTGTTAGAGCTAGTCACGGTCACCCTAAAAAATACCACTACCTAGCCTGGATACATGCCTTCACCGGGCAACATCTAAAATTTGGATTTGGATTTGATCAAATTTACCATTTGTTTATTTATTACTACATTTTCTTGCAATTTAACTGAAAAATAAATCATTCCGATGTGAAAGAATTAATTTTGTATCCAGTTTGAAGACATGTTTCGAGCAATGAAGCCCGTCTTAAAGTCACTATTTTTACGTTTTGCAAACAGCAAAATAAAGATGGGTGTATCGATTATAATTTGATGCATAATTATCCTACTCAGGGGCTTATTAGTAATTGAGAGCTGGTCGATTTCTTTAGGCTGTCATTAAACTGACATGATTACTACTTGACACGGGTGAAGATGTGTTCAACTGTCTGCCTGTTAAAGTTAATTTGGCAATTGTTCACTAAAGGCGTGTAGGGAACCTTCACATTACTCGTATCATATCGGGTTATCATATTGTGTAGCAGTGTTGGGTTAATTTTCAAATTGCAATGTTAATGCAATTACTGTTAGTACACTATTCGTTTTTTAAGTCGAAAGACATATCTTTATTTAAGAAAGAATTGCAGACTTAATAAATATTTTCTATTATGGACTGATGTCCTCCTCTAACTGAATAAATATACTTACATAATGTACATCCCGTCGGTCAGATTGTTTTTCGTAATCCAAACTTTTTCCGCGAACAGAATACCAAGTATTTAAGAAATTGTTTGATAGTTCCACTACAATAAGAAGAAAGAGCCCATCCTCTGGCATAATCATGTCATTATCATACTGCATTACACCACTAGCTTCTAACTGCGCACCCAGAAACCCACAGAGGTGGATGGCTGGTTTCTGCATATCGACAAATTGCTCATTCTAGATAACATCTAGAGAAAGAATGGAACACGCGAAAACACAAATTAATATCACAGATCAACGCATTTAACCTTGCAACGTAGTTAGATTTATTAATGTCAGATGAGTCTATTATAACTAGAGTAGCTCTGGCTGCTTCATTAATGGGACAATACACTTAAGAATGACAAATTACTCAGTTAAGAAGTATATAATGAAAGAAATCATGACATACCAAAGAGTTCCTGGTCAATATGCATGCAAAAGCCCTCCGCCTCTACACTGTTTAATAGACGTAACATAGTGTTACGTATTTAATAGTGTTAACATAGTTTTTTAATTCTTGCACTTTCAGTAGCAGTGAGTGATGAAGCTTTAAACTTTCAATTCAGAAAAAAATAGCGAAAGAATAAATGCGAATACTAAACTTGCTTTAGGCTGACTGCTATTACCTTAAAATGCCCAAAAAAGGAAAAGACTACACAAAGACACGCTCACATTAAAAAACATCTTCAATCGTATCAATTTTAACTCTAAAAATGCGAACTCACCGACCCACTTTACCATCAGACCTCCAAACCTAAACAATAGTACAATGTTGATAAATATGATTAATATTTTCTACTCAACTTGTTAAAATATTACTTGTCATAAATCAATGAAAATCATTTTGGAGTGAAAACTCACCTGTATAACGAAACTCAATGGAAAGTGGTGTGCAACAACAACTATGCACGAACCAACCTTCCAATGACCGTAGTATAAAACTATAAAGAATCGATCGATAAATAAACCTTGCTCAATTCAATAGCCAAACCCAATACACAACAAGGGTCACCTTGCTTCTGTTACTGCATTTGCTGAGAATTTCCGTTCATATACTTATTGTACAAACAAGAAAGCGTACAATTTCTTTGACATCTTTGACAATCAGTATCACAATTCGCGATTATTACTGCTACAACAGCAGGAATGATATAATTGAAGCAGAGTATATTTAAGACACACTTTTTTGCTTTACTTACTATTTACTAAAGATCCTTTCCTCCTTCTATGCATAACTGGTTTCTCTTTCGTTCCAAAATATAAATATAGTTGGCATATATAATCAAATTGGACGAATGAATATAGTAATATCAAATGTAGAGTTGATTTAAAAACCAAAATGTTGCATCAAATATCTTATGGTAGAGAACGCAATATTTGAAATACTAATAGAGTGTTTAGAATACTCCATACATATTATGGAAGGATGTGCTGACTGCTGACAAGCATATAATAAAAGTTAGGTTTATCGAGGAGTTTATTTCTTCACGTTCGATCTTATCTTACGTATTTACTTATGTCTACGCGTGGATGCTAAGATACAAACGACTTCTATTGGTTAAAACTTCAGTTTTTTGCATCTATTAATTCTTCGGTTGCTTCGTTGCTTTTTTTCTTTGCTACTACCACTATTACTTTAACTTAGGTAACGCTAGAGTTATTATTACCTATAACAAAGGGATGTTCCTGTCTGCCATTAGTGCAACCAAGAGTGATGTTTCGTAGAGAAAAAGTGAGATATTTCGTGTCAGCATGATTTATCGGTCACTCGGGCCTCTAACCTTTTTTCCGGTAGTGCAAAAACATCATTCAATGTATCATTTCCATTTTTAGTTCGTAGCAGCTAGCTTAGTAAGATTATAGGAAAGAATAGCTTAAAGCATTCCACCAAATTTGAGGGAGCTATTGCTACGGCTAGTTTTTTGGTCTGATCAATAATGGTAGTTGGCAACTGGGTCCGATCTGTTTTGGGTTGCTATCATTGGTAGATGTACGTTTTATTTTATGGGGAAAGTACCTTGATAAAAGTAGTAAGGTGCTGGGTCAACTGGAGGTTCTCATTGCACTTTAGAGCTGGAGTTGAAACTGAACATTTACCAGCGACATACATTCTTCTACCTTCCCTGCATAATTTATAGTTGGATAAGAATCAAAAAACTCATTATTTGGTTTGGTTACCTTTTGCCACAGTGTTCGTTTCGTGCAGTGTTATTACTAGCTTCAGTAAACGTTCAATAGTGGGCCTGCATGCAAGTTTTATTATGAGCAAATGGATGGCTTACTTTACTCCAGACTGTTCCTCCACACTTTTACAGTGCAGTGTATTATTTAAAGTATAGCATAATTTTTTAAAGAGCATGTCTAAAGTAAACACTACGCAAGAGGTCATGTTATTATTGTGACATGATGTTTAGGAGAAACTATATGTACATACGAGTGAAAGTTTACACTGATTGTATTGGATTGAATTAGAAGCATGGTAGCACAAAACCATGGACGAATGTGGAGCGAGAGTTTTTATGCTCCACTCCACTGACTTCTTTTATTGTTATCACAAGCCAAAGGAACCCGTGTGTTTATGCGTTACACGGAGCCTAGCAAAAGCTTACTACAAAAATTTCAAAAAACCAAAAAATGTCAAAAAACCCCCAGTGACCCTCTCGGTAACCCCCCGGCAACCATCCCGGTAACCGCCCCCCCAGTAACCCCCCGGTAAAAAGTTCGGGTTGGAAACAATTAGCTTAACTACTAAGGATCAAAGTGTGAATAAAAGTCAGCAAGTAAGTGGGGAATGAGCAATAAAATGTTAATACTTTAATATGTTGACTCGACAAAGTAAATTTCTTTTGCAAGTTCTCTAAACTAACAGCTTTTGAAAAATTATTATAAAAAATAAAAACAATTAGAGAATAAAAATTCCTCAACTTTCATCATCTATTGATAACTGCCTAATAAGCGACTCTATTTTTCACTGCCAAAGTTAAAATAAACTTTTCAACTTCAATTAACTGGTAAGAATTTTAAGTTAAATAGAGTCCAGTACCGCAAAAGATCCAAGCATATTTCGACGAAGACAGAATATTCATTAACCCAGAGAGACCACTTGGTGGAGAATGAAATGAGGAAGTATGAGTTTCCAAGGACCAGTTAAGCTAGACTCGGTAAGTGTATTTTTGAGGGTAACGTATACCTACATACATCATCATACTGGTAAGGTAGATACATCTTACCTAGCCCGACTTCAAACTGCCAAACACCACAAACGACATCAAAAACTTTCTGAACTATCCTCTTGGTACATGTAAGGTAGTTCATTCCCCCTCATTTTCAGTTCAGTTGAAACTAGTCCAATCTTTGAAACACGAGCAAATCCACTTAAACGGGCTAAGAAACTGGGAAAGTCGCTCTCTCAAGCAGTAGCTACGGTACGTAGAAGTCCTATTTTAAAATAGAAAAGAAGTAATAGTAATCGAAAGCTGTACTTCCAAAGTTCTCGAAAGGGATATGAGCTTGAGTAAAGTTCTGCAAGCCAAGGATTTGGTAAACAAAATGTTGTGTTGGCTGAATACTGTAATGCGGATATTGCTTACATTTAGTTATAAAGCTTTCTCCTTCCTGATTCTGAATTTTAATGTTGTTACATCCACTGGATGGGTATATGTGCCAGTAAAAGCATAAGTGTATAGCCAAGGAAAGTATTTTTTAAATCTAAAATCCTGCTTTTTTCAACTAAACCAAAGACATTCTAAAGCTTTATGCATGCATAAGAGGATATTCTAGCCAAAGTTAATCAAGTTCTCCAACTGGTTGGAGAAATCAAACCGTCAGTTTAACAAAAACAGGGCTTAGTATTTGGAGAAGAGTACGCAGAATATCGGGAAAATTTACTGTGAGGAAAATCAGTGTTTATTTACGTGCGTCTCTTGTGATTTTGTCAACACTGGGAAGTTGGAAGGCTAGGGTAGTAGGAAAGCGAATTTTACTTGCAGAAAATATTTCACATTCTCTTATTGTCTGCTCTAACAGATATGCAACAGCTATTTACTGTTTAAGGGAGTATTACATTGCAAACAGTTGGCGAGCTAGTCAATAGCAGGTGAGATAAACGTTGTAAATAATAATATAAAAAATGCAGAAGGTAACAACTACCCATCGCGGTCTTGGTAAATATAATCTCTAGGGATGCATGCAAGTTACTTAAGAAAGAGAGAATTTATGTTTTGAACTTTTACTCCTCCCAAAATGTTATATTCCGTTAATTTCCCACTAAATATGAGAAGTAACTTTCTGTTCCAGTAAGTAAGTAACGGTAGCGTAGCGTGTGATTCTCCATAATCCTTAATAATTGGGTATGAGCCCAGGGCCAAATCCTAGTTCAAGCTAAACCTTTCCAAATCTGAAACTTTTGCTTATAACATTGTGGCATCCTGTAGTTAGGCCTCGTAATCCTTTGCCTTCTACACCAACATAGGTTAAATGTAGCTATTAAAGAGTATACGGTGTATTTATGTAAGTAGGAGTGACGGCTAACGGACTAGTGGGGGCTTATTTATTCATCTCCGTTCAACTTTTCCATACATAGATGAGTAGAATTGTAACAACAAACGTATAGAGTGGAGGTCTTGTTGCAAGTTTTTCTTTCTTCAAATTTTTAAACTACTATTAGCTAAACTATAAAATCACTGGCTAGTAGATTTAATCGGTGAAACTGAAAGACTTTCTTAGGCAAACAAGTATATATGCTTCTATATGTTTACGCTCGCAATAGTACGGTATGTACTATATTACTGTACAAGTAATCTTACGTGCTATTTCTTAGGGAATAGACGAAAATACTAGAGAAAGGAACTGGAAACGAGACTTAATTCCCTTAAAACGAGAGGAAAGATTTGTTTTGAAGAATTTGAAAGCACATTTTATACAGTTGAATTGAAGTCTGAAGTACTACATTTTCAGGATAATATTTACAGCTCCTGGATTCATTCCTCATTGTGGACCAGTAGTAAAGAGATGTAAACCTGTACGGGTGGAAGGAGGGGTTGGTTAGTTTTGCAACCAAGAGGGCATTCAAACCCTTTCCCAAGTCAGTGGTTAGTTTTAGCTGTATAAGGAATGAACAAAAAAGAGGACGGTTTTGTTCGCCAAGAAAGTACACAATTCTAGAATTTAAGAACGACGCTTTTATCCATTCAAGTCTGCCCAGTGGAACTTACCTTATCTAGTATATTCTGACAGTCTAACTGCTACCGACTACAGCAGTAGTTAAGTAACCTTTAGTGGTCGAGTAGTCCAATCCTAAGTACATAGAGAAAGCAACCCTTTGGAATAAAAAGTGTAGAAAGAGAAGACTCGTTTCATTTCTTGTCTTTAGTTGGTCGTCTTTTCTTCGGGTTTCATTTCTTTTGGCATCGTTTTAGGATTCCCTTAGCCACAAGCAAGAAGATGATTTCAAGTAACGAAAAGAGAGCCGTTTGTCCTTGTTGCTTTGACTTATCTTACTCAAGACGACGAAAATTCTTCGAAGAAAAAGCAAAACGAGTATTTGGCTTGCCGTACTCATCCTCTTTAAGTTGCTTTCTGGCTTAAATCTAAAATTCTATGCGGGCCATGTCATCCTTGCTTGCTTGAAGGCTAGTTTAGGTTAAGATGGAAGGATACATGGGTTACTTTGGTTGGTAATGCAAAATTTCCAGTCGCTCACTTTCTCTCCGATTTCCAGTCACGTTCATCACATACGCCGATTTCGATTGTGTAGTAGGCCACACAAAATAATATATCGATGTTGTTTCTCACCTAAGAAACCTTTTATAACGTGAGTTCTATATGGAGTGGTATACGGTGGACTCTTCGGAGTCCGTTTTTGTGACAAGATACCTTAGTTTGAATTGTGGGAATATCTTTAAATGCAGTTGTAGATTTTAAAGAAGCTTCTTTTACTTTTTTTACTTTTAAAGGGACTATTTATACCGTCATTCTAAGTTACAAGAGGTTTGTTGATATACTTAACGTGCAGCACATCACGTTTTGTAGGTGCTTAGACGTGGCTTGTGCGTATGGGGCTATAATTTAGACAGTCAATAATAGTACATACATACGTGGGATGGCCTCACTCACAACTTATGGCTAGTTTTCTGATTTAGTTTATTTTGGTGCTTACAGTGTTAGTAGCGTTTAGTGTAGAAGAATGATGATTTTTGTACGCTAGCTGTCTTTAGACAAGGTGGGATTTTCCTTAAGGATCTTGAATTATTATATTATTTCCTATAAAAAAAATTGAAAAAGAGCTGAGAAAACTCCAAAAAATAGTACCATCTATTTCTTTGTGTGAGGAAAAGTGGTTCTTTACAAAATCCTGGAACTTTCAGTAAAATTCTGGTTGGTAGATTTGTAGAAAAACCATGTAAATTTGTGTAATTCTTTCCGTGCTTAACTTTTCTAGTGGTAGGTTCCCGGCGTAAGTTTCAACCACCCAAGAGTATAAGTTGAAATTCTTACAGATGGAAATTCATAAATTCTAACTTCTTGCTTCAAGCGACAGAATACAATTTCTACTGGTACATATTTTCTATAGACATACATATCTTCACCGTTTGGGCTATTTGTTACTCAGGGAAATCAAAAATTCAAAAAAAAATCTCATTCTGATTCCCCGTTCTTCACTTTTTTTTCAAGACGCTTAACTATCCATCCTTTTCCCTTCGCTTGCCTCGGGAACACGAGTTTATTCTCTTTTCTACTGGTACTCTATCAGTTAGGCACCTCAGTTATGTTACTGTTACTGGTCATATTACAGTGTACGAATTCACTTTGGGGGATAGGACATTTATTGCTAGTCGTAACTACAGGTCTGGTTGCGATTGAGTCAAAAATCAAATTGAAAAATCTACTTTCAATCTGCATATCTCAGTCTTATATCTCCGAAAGCAGGGAACTTGTCATTCAAGTTAATAATATAACTTTTTACATCGTGTAGAAGCAGCAGTAAAACCTCATTTTAAACTTGGATAAAATATCGAAAACGTGACACGATTTACATACATATGCAGGTCGAACGGATTCGATTTACCATGAAAATAAAATACGGTTTTTCCGTTTTGCATACAACAAACCGAACTGGGTTGAGGTTCCTACCTGGTTTCACGTTCTACTACTTATAGAACTACTATTCTGCACTTTTGAATACCTATTTTGTATCCGTCTGCTGGTTTCACAATTTATTGAGAAAATAAAAATAGAAGTTGGCAGTAGAAACGTGTGTACAACTGAACTAAAGTAGAATAACCAAGAGACCAAGGTGAGCCAGTAGGCAAAACCACTTTAGAATAGCAGCGGGCATCGTAAATCGTTCGAGAAAACTCTTATTCGTCCACTGCACCCGACCGTTACACAATTTTCTATTATTACTTTCACCATTTACCAGCAACAACAAACCTTATGTATGCCCTGCTCCTACTTCTCACTAAGTAGTCTTCACTTCTCCTATTTTGTGGAGGTGATTTTGTTCAAGCACTATAAAGATAATAGGATCCGAGTTTGGCAATTTATTTGCCTCTAACGAATAAACAGGACTGAAAAGGTTATAGTAGCAGAAATTTCAAAGATGAAAAGAATAACAGAACCATAGCGCAGGCTGTGACAAAGACGTTTTGGTTCGAAATACATATACAAAGATTGTATTTATTTAAGCAGAAGTTGACAAATAGGATTCTGTCCCTTTCCTTCGATCATATTCATTTTGTTTTTGGTGCAGTTTGTTGAAAACTGGAAATCTGATTTGAAATCCTTCTTGCTGCATTTGCTGACGTTTCTCCGCTTACGCACTTTACTTTGACTCCTAACGCACGCCCAAGAAGATACTCAAGCTTCACTCAACTCCAATAACACAAAATGGTGAAAGAACGAATTGGTATCCAGATACTGGAATATCAACCAAACCAAAGTAAACTTAACGAAGATTACAAACTTCGAGTTGAGGATGAAGAGGATGAAATCAGTTTTCCGTCAAGCATGGAATTTGAACTGAATCTCGTTCTGATCGTTGAGTCTGTTTTACTACGGCTTACAACTAACTACAACAGCAGGAACTATGAGATGAATAAGGCAATGCAGTCTGAGTTGAAAGTAGTAATAATATTTTCCCTCAGCTCCGGCTCAAATTCATACATTATGACAGGAATTTGGATAGATGCTTTACAGCCAGGCATACTGGCTGGCAGGCTGTTGAGTTTGTGTTTGCATTATTGAAGCGAATAAAGTAAAATATGTTGGGTGATTGAAGGATTGAGTAAACGAAACCAGTAAGAGGACTAGATAGATATTTCTCTGTAGAAATGAGCAATCTTGCGGAAATCACTTATAATGGGACGATATGAGATGAACTATAGCTTCTACTTCTGTTTGCAGTAAAAACAAACTTTTACTCCGATTTGGCTATCAAACTAAGTATATACTCAGAGGAAACAAGAACTTCTGCGATAGTAATATATTTTTCAACGAGGAGATGAACCATCCGTAATAATATAGTTACTTCCTCAGTACAGTACAGTCTTCTTTAGAAGAATCCTCAAATCGTATTACTTGTGTATATAGATTAGTTAAGAGAACCTTATTTTTAACAGTAGGTGCAGTTTAGATATCGAACAAATGACACTGTACTGTGTAGTATACGCTCACAAGAAACCATAGTGGTTGCTCGTGCTCGAGTAAGTTCATATTATTTACTGCAATCTTTCTCATCTGTCGAACAGGATTTCTAGTCTAATCCGTTTGGGATTTAACTTCGGGAGAAATTGATTCCTCCGCAACTTGATATGGATACAATACTTTGTTAAAAGTTACTCTCTTCTATTCTATGAGAGTTATGTGCTAAAGAAATCAAGTAAAGGGCCAAATAAGATACCACTAGTTCATACAAGGACTTTTTTATTTTTACTTTTCCTGGTATTTTCACTGAAACCCCAAATTACAATGCTGATAAAAAAAATTGGCCAGCAGTTTCTACTTCCTATCCTACTGCACTGCATCCACTCACTTGATGTGTACGAAAAATGCAATCAATCATTTACGGATTGACTTTCTTGAGACGAACTTTATGGATTGTATCATTTTCCTCGTCTGGTAAAACAATAAGGCATGATTGATATGCTTGTTGATTGCTGACTGACCCGTCAGAACCCAAATGTCGGCGGTGATAGTTATTACTATGCTAAATATGTAACAGGGTGTATTAGCAAACAGACTCACCGGCAAACGTCATTCTTCACTTTAATTACAATTTGGCCGACAAATATACCGCTTATAATTAAAAGGCTACTGATTAATTAAGAAAGGTAAAGGAAACTGGAATAATAAACTATTTGGATTCCCAAGAGTGTAGTTGCATAACATCAGATATCTCATCATCCAGACTAGTGAAGGAAGTAATTTTAAAATTCATAATAGTTAAAGATTTAAACTACAAGTGAAAATTCAAGAATTTAAATTCCTACTTTGCATACTAAATGGATCCAGTAATTGAACTCGTTAATCGGTTGTTTTAAACCTTCGCAACGAAATACAATATTCTTTCTAAAAATGTAGTTAGTCATTCCAAACACGCACTCACGCATATCGAAAAAAAAAAGTTTTACAAGCTTTGTTGTATATTACTGTATGAGTATCAAGCGAACGGTCAAATTGGAAAACAGCCACACTAGAAAAGGCCAAAACGTATCCAACCATCAAAAACCAATCCCCCGTAAAGATTATCGATAATGAATGAAATGAAAAGAGTGGTCTTTACTATAAGAAATTAATAACAAGAAATGGATTAAGTATCACTCAGACATGAAAATGATTCATAGGATAATAAGAGTCAGAGAGGCTTTTATTACGGGTGCTACTGGTGGATCGGCTTTCTGACAGAGGGCTCAACCCGCTTTTATTATAAAGATCACTATCCCTCCGTTCCCATCCTTTTGATTTAATAATCCTCATGGTGTCTTATAAACTTGCTTAACTTGATTATAATGTTGAGCACGCGGTGAATTGAATTAAAGAAGAAACCCGACTACAGACTTAGCTCATTGTTTTACCATCCTAAGCCTCTCTATTTCCTGTGGCATTAGCTGCTAGGAAATAAAATATTGAAATATTTATCCAGCAAACCTCCCTCAGTTTCTATATGTATTCTTACTATGTAACATCTTCCTACAGTATTGCCCTATTGCCTCCTTTGCTTGCTATCAACAGATTTAGATGCATACATACCGGTACATGGTCCAGTTATACAATTTACAGTACTCTAAGAGGCCGACCTTTTCTGTACTATTTAGCTGACATATTAATAAATAAGTAGAGCTGACAAGAAAGTAGTTAAATTTATGGTAGGGTCTTCAAGCGGCTCACTTGCTTGAGAAAAATACCGGTCTGATAACATTCCTCAAGTTTATTAAAGGCATGTAAATGCCTTTTATGTGAATGAACTTTCACTCTGTCCGTCTGTCCGTCTGTCCGTCCGTCT